>JAJOOO010013882.1:0-47422 GCA_029582685.1 Solanum piurae | reverse complement strand
AATTTTTCTAAGTTTGATTAATGATTTGACTTAGGTAAGTTCTAGTTATGTTTCTAGGCTTAAACTGACTAAAACCTCATAATTTAGGGTCTAAACGATGTAGCTTAAGGGTTAAACAAAATAGGAAAAGACCAAAAGACCCCTGACTTAACTGCTGTCAGAGTGATCGACGGACGGGGCCTACGGACCGTAGGTCAATCTACGGTCCGTAGATTGGAGTCGTCGATCAAGTCTACCCGACAGGGCTTCACTAAAACGAGCATAACGTTTTACTCGGAGGTCGGATTTTAGCAAACTCAGTGGCGTTGGAAAGAGGATTCAATTATCTATCATACTCGACACATAATTCCTTTTGTGCTAAGATTTATCACCATTTGAAGTTGACCCAATCAATAACTTTCATTTAACTGGCTGCTGACCCTCATCTATGGTCAGACCTACGGACCGTGGATCGAAAGACAGTCTATGCTGGTCGACCATAGTTTGTGTCAGAGACTGGGTAAAGGAGTCTTGATCCAAGGACACAAACCACGGACCGTGGTCTGACCTACAGACCGTAGGTCTGTCTGTGGGTCGAGACTTAGCCAATTTTCTGAGCTGGGTTTGGAGAAGGGTTGCAGTGGTGAACCACGGACCACCAGCACGGGCCGTGGTCTAACCTACAGTCCGTGGAGGGAAACCGTGGGTTGCACCTGCAACTTCTCAAACTCTGCAAAAAATAAAATTGGTTTGTTTTGGATACGGGGTGTTACAAATAGTCAATGCACATCCTGAGAGAACCATCCTTCTTTCTAACGAACAACACTGGTGCACCCCATGGGGAAATATTATGAGTCCTCAAATTAGGCTCATTTAGAGCTATATTTTAATAGAAATTGTGTCCTCAAATTTTCTTTTTATCTCAATATCTTATGAAAGCCCTTAAGTTTTAGGTATTTGAAGTTTGAAGGAAAGCAGGGAAACTATGTCGCAAAAAGGAATGAAAAGGCTGAAAGGAACGAAGACATAAAGGCCTGAGGATCGTAGAGTCCACTTGGCGAGTCCCCGAAGGGTCTTACTTCCTCTTTTGTTCCAGTGTGCTGAGCCCTAAAGGAAAGGATCAAGTCGTCGGAAAAAGAGTAATCGGCGCATCGTCGAGAATTTCCACGAAGCAGTACCATGTCGCCCAATGACCCAGAGCACGACGATCTGAAGGCTGGTGCAAGATGGCAATTAACTACACCAAAAGACGAATCGCCGAGTTGATCGGTGATTCTGACTAATGTCACCGAATGATCCGCTGCAGCACAAATCTGTGAAAGCTATAAATACTAGTTAGAGCTGTAGTTTTAGGAGTCGAACAATTATTATAATTTTCATATAGAATAGTACTTTTGATATTTTTGCTCTAAGTTTTAGAGGGTTTTGAAGAACTTGAAGATTCAAAGGGTTTCATCTCCAAGAATTTGGGCTTGGGTCTTTTGGATTCTTCACTCTTGACTTGTTTTGAGACTTAAATCTTCATACCCATTTGAATGCAAAATGATTTTGGTATAAATTTCTATCTCTTTAGCATGTCTAGCTAAAACCCCAATTCTTTGGGTGTGATTTTCTGAATATGGGTTAGATTAGTTGTTGGGTCTTGCTTGTTGGTGGTTTATTTATTGTTTTGATGTGATTTTGTTTAGTATTTGTGGTGGAACTTAATGAAATTATAGTTACAAATATGCTTTCACCTTTGTGTTTTTGAACTGCTCGAGAGAGAGGTCGTAAAACTAAGACTACAAAATTGATGGCCAGTGCGAGTGGGTCGACATGAGGTTCAGCTCGAGAGTGAACCCTAGTCCCATGTGCACACACTCAGCTCGAGAGAGTGAGTGGGTTAAGGCGGAGGCTGTTCTTCATGCGGCAAGTGGGTGTCTGAGAGGAACCCGCTTGAAACGGGGTAAGTTGCTCGAGAGAGAGAGCTTATCCCTTGTAAAGTCTAGCCTAGTCACAAAGATTCACTGAATTTACTACCAAAAGCATGTACCCAATGATTTCGTCTATCCCGTATTCATATCACATCCCAAGAATCCCGTCTCCATAGTAATATCTTTCTTTATTTTTACTGTTTTTGTTGTTTTTGTCTACTTGTGAAAAACCCCCATTGATAATTGGCACTTACGTCACCCCTTAGATTTAACATGTTTATATTCGATAATGTTTATAGCTACGACTAATTAGAACTTAATTTTATTTTTCTATTAATTTTCACCACCACTCCCTTGGGACTCGACCCCAACCCTTGGTTGGGTTATTATACTATTGCATGATCATAGACACTTGTATTGGAAGTTGTGTCTTGATTACGCAAACATGAAAATGGTGCCACTGCCGGGGAGTGGTGTTATTTGAGAATTTTTAGTTTAGTAGAATTTTTGTACTTCTTAGTTATAGTTTACTTACTTAATTTTCAATTTTGTTTCTATTTTGTGTGTTGACAGCAGAAAGCATGAGTGTTAATGGTAGCAACGGCAGTCAGGTGGGCCACCAAGACGACATTGGAAATCTCAACGATGTCCAAGAGCCCAACATTAATGACCCCAATCTCATGGGAGGTTTTGGGGCCATCTGTTTACCTCCTGCCGAGGGAAATGCAGTGTTCCACATAACAAGCACTACGTTGCAACTCTTGCAACTAAAGGGACTTTTCAGTGGATTGGCTAATGAGGATCCTCACGAACATCTTCAAAGCTTCGTGGACGTGTGCGGACCATTCTCTTTCAAGAACATCTCTCAGGAGTCATTTCGGTTAAGGCTATTCCCTTTCTCATTGATGGGAGAGGCGTGCAAGTGGTTGGCGGAATTGCCTCGCGAATCCATTACTTCTTGGGAGAAGTTGGTAACCGCATTTAACGTGCGATTTTTCCCTCCTTCGAAGATGATGACTCTTTGGGATAGCATCCAAAGCTTTAAGCGTTTGGAGGGCGAGCCAATCCATGAGACTTGGCTGCGATTTAAAAAGTTGGTGCTACAATGACCCACTCATGGTCTGCCCGACAATGTCTTTCTATAGTACTTTTATCGAAGTTTGGATTCGGTAAACAAAGGTGTCACTGATCAAGTTTCACCTGGAGGCCTGATGCAGCAACCGTATGCAGTAGCAGCCCAACTCTTTGATGGCATGACGACCATAAATAGGGCATGGTACACTCGTGAAGACCAAGTCTCCCCTCTCACATTCAATCTATCCAAGGAGTAGATGGAAAAAGATAATAAGAGAGACCAAAACATGGCCAAGATCATGACACAACTTGACATTTTATCTAAAAATGTCATGGGGGCTGGTGCCCTGGTGTCAACGTTGTGGGGGTCGGGTGTGCAAATCCTGAGGAGGCAAAATTTGAAGCCTTGTATAATAAGGAAGTCAACTTCCTAGCCAACCAAGGTGGTGGTTATTGTTCAAACTACCCAAGGTAGGGTGGTAATCAAGGTTGGGCTAGAGATGAAGGATGGAAGGATTGTGAATGGAGAGACCAAAATCCAAATTGGAAGGATGGGGAGAAAGACAGGTATGTGCCTCCCCACGAGTGCCAAAAGCCAAAGGATTCGGAGGGTGGTAGGTCTGAGGATATGATTTCTCGTATCCTCAATAAGGTTGAAGGGTCAGACAAGATCTTGAAAGAGATGAAAGAGGATGTGTCGACCCTTAGCCAGACTGTTACCTCTCATTCAGTATCAATCAAGCAGTTGGAGACCCAAATGGGTCAGATGTCGTCTCACCTAAATCCGAGATAGAAAGGGGGTTTGCCTAGTGACACTATGGTCAACCCCAAAAATGAGGTTTGAAGGTGGACTTGCGTCGTGCCACGACGTTAACTAAGGCGCTATTTGGGAGGCAACCCAAAACCATTTATTGCTTTATTTTGCTTTGATGAAATAATGGTGTGTTAATTGTGTAGAAAGAAGTGTTGGAAGCATTTGGAAATAAAGAAATTAGCAAGGAAAATATCGATTGGCGAGTCGCCGATCAGCTCGGCGACCCTGATTTGTATCGCCGTTTGAATCCCCACATTAACTGGGGGATTCTGTAAAACTCGGCGAGGAAGGTGATTGCTCGGCGTGACGCCGAATGGTTCGGCGCTCACAACTAATGTCGCTGAGTGGGCAAGAACTGGACAGCTTTTCAAGCCAAAGGTTTAAAAGTTCCAATCTCCTATACTCTCCCTCAGTTTCAAACTTTGCAAATTCACACCTAGTTTTATTCTCAACATCGCTGCATCTCTAATGTGTTGTGGTTAGTAAATTGTGCTTGGATCTGGATTGGGTTTCTGCAAAGCATCTCAGTAGCATTTTAATCAGCACTCAAGGTTGGTTTCTGATTCCTCCCACAAGTTGTACTCAAATGCAATGGCATTACTTTGTTAATGTGTGTTGGTCATCTCTGGTAGGATTTGAATATTTGTTTGCCTGTTAAATTCACAATTTTTGCCCGTACTAAGTTAAATAGTTAAACCCTAAAGGTTGCGCTTTAAATTGAATGAAATATCGGGGGTTGTGCATAATTGTCAATGGGTCTAAGCCTAATTTGGGTTGTGCAGGTCTTAATTTTGTTTTCGAGGGTTGCGGGATTATGGGAAGTTGGATCGAAAGTAGGCACGTTGGGTCATTTGGTGAGCTGGTTCGAGCTCACCGAACCACTCGACGGTTTGCCTAAAATCCCTATCTCGCCTTTTATTTAATGCCAAATATGATGTTGAATTCTATAACTTTTGGCTAGAGGCTTTTGATCGCCAAAAACATTTGGTGACTCACCGAAAGACTTATGGTTCTCCCTTTGTCTGCACCTTGTACTCTCTATGCACTGCACTCGACGAGCCACCGAAGTGGTTGCACGCTTCCCCAACTTGTTCAGCGAAGTGATTTTTCAATTGAACTACCTTGCTTTTGTATGAATACGTTCTAACTTTTTCTCGAAGCTTTGCAGAAATGGCTAGACTGAAAGTAGCTGGAAGAGATATGCCACCCCGACAAATAAGAGCAAAAATTTTTAGGAAAAATACAAAGGCAACAAATCCTCCCAAAATGGATAATGAGGGAAAGAAGCCTGTGCCAGCAAGAGAACAATTCCCCGAGACCCCACTATCCCTTCGTGGAGACATGGATTCTCCACAGCTATCCACTCCTTTTTGGCGGCTCATGACCTGGACAATCTTAGTAAGTCAGCTGCCGCTGAATCTTCTGAAGAAGCTTCGGGGGCCATTATCAAATTTCAGGCTGACACATCAGGCACTGATGCCCAGGAAGATGGAGCGACTGTGTAGATAGGATTCTTCTTTACCTCCCTCTCTGTCTTTCTTTATTTTACATTCTGGATTCTTTGTTATTTGCATTTGACGACAAACACTTTTTATTTGTGGTGGGGTGTCACGCCCTAAACAAAAGGGGCGCAACTGGCTCCTAATGCCAGAACTCAGGCCCGGGCCGACCCTATTGAACCATTTGCTACTAGCGCATGGCAGCCACATGCAATCAAGAAAACAAACAAGTATATCTCGGCTTAAAATTAAGCCCTCGACCGGCAAGGCCCTTGTCAACAGATCTATAAAAGAAAGATCTACTCCCAAGAGTTCATATAAAGAAATAGCCAACTAGCACAGAAGTCCTAATTGGGCCGTCGAGGCCACCATGATCTCTATAGCAAAACTGAAAGCAGGTATATATCAATACAATACATCAAACAACTAACAAGCATCAACAAACGAACAAACTAGGCCAGCATGGCCATAGCATAGATGTACACCCCACACACTAGTCTGCAAGCCTCTAAGAGTAGTAAAGATTGGCGGGACAGGGCCCCAGCCTACCCATAGAAATATATACAACAAAAGCTAACAAACCTCCCAACTCTGGCTGCTCCGGAGGAAAGAGGCTAGCCAACCAGATAAAAGTCAATCCTATTACTGAGGAGGTCTATTAGGTCATCAGTCAGGTCCTGCATATATGAATGCAGCGCACCCAGGCTTGGGCGTAAGTCAAAATAATGTACAGAGTATGAAAGGCTATAGACTAAATGAGTAAGTATCATAATATACCAAAAGCAATCAGGTAAGGAAATCAAATTTAGCTAAGCATGCTAACCCACTACTGAATAAAAAAAATACAATAATGATCAAACATTAACCTAACCAATCCCCCATAAGATCGGTAGGTACAAACAACATACCACCTACCTAGGCCCCTATATACCCAGAAGGTTCCAAATTAATCTACATAACCCTATCGGTAGCCCCTTGTCTTTTTAAGAAGTCACATAGCCCTTTTTGTCAATGATATAACCCCGTAGGCAGCGCATAGCCCTCTTAGGCAACATCATAGCTCTGTGGGCTGCATGTAGCCCTATTTTGCATCACATAGTCCTGTAGGCAACACATATCCCTCTTTGGCGTCAAAATATCCTCGTAGGCAACACAAAACACTCTTTGGCATCAATATAGCCCCGTGGGCAACACATAGCCCTTTTAGGCAATAACATAGTCCTATTAGACAACATCATAGCCCTCATAGGTTGTTCATATCTCAACAGCTAGCCACAATAGCCCCAAGGGCGACATCAAACAATTGAATAAGCTTAAGGTGAGCAATTTAGCTATAAATAATATATATATATATAGTTTCCAAGTCGTTCCTAACTCAGGATCGTTCTTAACAGATTATGAGTCCCTATAATGAGGGTTTATAACCACTCAATCAGCCAACCATTCACAATTACATCTACAAGATCACCAACATTATCTACCCTTTTATATCACTCCCAAGCTCTAAGGAAATATGCCGAACGAAGGAAATAGCCTTAACATACCTTTTCCTTTATAATTTATGCTGAAAATACCTCTGTCCGCACCACTACAACACTAAAAAAAGGTCAAATCAATCAGTAATTAAGGACAAGAATTACTATGACAATCGATACCGATTCCTATCATAAATTACTATCCAAGACCTAAGGTATCCATAAACTAATAAAAGATGGTTCCTACCTTTCTTTACACGCCCAGAACACTTAAATAAAATCAAACCACTGAAAAAACTCTGCTGCCACAGCCTCCACGGAGCTACACCGATCAATTCACCATGAAAACTATACCAAAACGACGAGCTCGCGAAGTAGGGAAATTTTCGATAAGGAGCCAAGAAGAGATTATGAACATACAAGGATGATTTGAGGAGAATTTCTCTGATTTTCGTGAGTTTCTTACGAGTTTGAATGAATAAAAATGAAGAAGATGCTATCTTATAAGCTTCCACCGACTTAGGCGACCCACCTCACATGCCTGCTTGCGCAGTCTCACGAAAATGCGAATATCTCTCTATTCTGAGGTCGTATGAACAAACTGTTTGCTGCGTTGGAAACTAGACTCGTAGAACTTTGATTTAATTGGTCATGGGCCCCATAAGTCTTTATTTATTGGGAGAAAAATTCCGACACATTTGACCCAAATTTCAGAGAAATCTTTTAAAAAGGAACTTACGATAACTTTCGCCAACTTTTATTTTGTGACTTACTTGGACTATGTTCCTCAAGTCCAAGGAGAAGACGTACGACGTGTTGATGATTTTCATCAAAATGATTCAGACAAAGTTGAATTGCAAGACTGCAGGGATCAGGTCCGATCATGGAACTAAATTTGAAAATGCAAAGTTTGACAACTTCTGCACTGAAAATAGAATTCATCATATTTTTTTCTGCTCCCAGAACACCCCAACAAAATGGTGTTGTGGAAAGGAAGAAGAGAACTCTAGTTGACATAGCCAGAACCATGCTCATTGACTCAACTCTTCCCAAAAAAAATGGGCTAAGGCAGTCAACATTGGCTGCTATGTGACTAACAAGTGCTTGATCAAGTCCCTACTGAACAAAACGTCATATGAGCTACTTAACAACAGAAATCCCAAACTGAGTTATCTAAGGGATTTTGGATGCAAGTGTTTTGTACTGAACAATGGCAAAGATGATCTATGAAAATTTGATCCTAGAAGCAATGAAGGACTGTTTGTGGGATACTCATCCTCCAGCAAGGCCTACAGAGTCTACAATAAGAGGACTCTATGTGTTGAAGAAAGAAATCATGTGATTTTTTATGAAGATGGTGCCCTATCATATTTAAATCACAAAGATGAGGATGAGCTTGAAGAACTTCTATAAATTCAAAGAGACGGAGTGAATGAATCACTGGGTGAAAGAAGTCAAGATCTTTAAGTTGCTGATCAGGATCCAACCGAAGAAGTAAAAGAAGGTGATAAGCCTGGCGAGGGACCTGGTTCATCTGACAATGCAGATCCAAATGATGCATCTCAACCTGGAGAAAATGTCTCTGAAAATGAAGAAGAGCAAACAGATCAGCCTCAACCCCTAAATGCCCAGTCAAGGTGGAAACATTAGTCATCTCATCCTCTTGAAAATCTTGTCTCCCCTTTGAACTCTGGGATGCAAACCAGGTCCAAAGCTAGAAATTTGGTGGCTTTTTCAGCATTCATATCCAACGTTGAGCCAAAGAATATCAACAAAGCCTTGAAAGATGCTGATTGGCTGAATTCCATGCAAGAAGAACTTCATCAGTTTGAGCGGAGCAAAGTATGGCACTTGGTCCCTAGACCTGCTGACAGAACCATCAACAGGACCAGATGGGTGTTCATAAACAAAATTAACGAAAATGGTGTTATCACAAGGAATAAATCAAGGCTCGTGGTTCAAGGCTACAATCTAGAAGAAGGCATTTACTATGATGAAACTTTTTCTCCTATTTCTAGAAAGGAGGTCATCAAAAATTTTATTGCCTTTGCGGCCTTCATGGAATTCAAGTTCTTTCAAATGGACGTCAAAAGTGCATTTCTAAATTGTGACTTCAAGGAAGAAGTGTATGTAAAGCAACCACCTAGATTTGAATATATTGATTGCCCAAATCATGTGTTCAAGCTGGATAAGGCTCTGTATGGACTGAAACAGGCTCCTAGAGCGTAGTATGAAAGGTTGTACAAATTTCTTTTGAAAAATGGATTCAACAAGGAGAATATAGACAACACCTTATTCCTAAAGACTAGAGGCAAGGAGTTGCATATTATTCAAGTATATGTGGATGATATTATCTTTGGAGCAACCTCTGAGGTCCTATGTAAAGAATTTGCCTCACTGATGGGGAATGAGTATGATGGGAGAGCTAAATTTCTTCTTGGGGCTGCAGATCAAGCAAACTTCAAGTGGCATCTCAATTTGTCAACAAAAATATATCAAGGAGTTGCTGAAGAAATTTCATGTGGTACATTCCAAGCCCATTGACACCCTTATGGGCACTAACTCAAAATTAGGTGCAGATGATATTGATGGCTCGGTTAATCAGACTATGTATAAAGGGATTATTGGATCATTGTTGTATCTCAAAGCAAGCAGACCTGACATAGTCTTTAGTGTAGGCATGTGTGCAAGATTTCAAGCATGTCCCAGGGAGTCACACTTGAAGGTTGCCAAGCAGATTCTGAGATATCTAAAGAAGACAGGGGACTTGGTCCTTTTCTATCCAGTCAGAGACTCATTTTAATTGGTAGGGTATGCAGATGCAGATTTTGCAGGTTACCAGGTGGACAGGAAAAGCACTTCTGGAATGACTCACTTTCTGGGTTCCTCACTCATTTCATGACGAACTAAGAAACAAAACTTTGTGGCTCTCTCCACAACGGAGGCAGAATATGTTCCAGTTGCATCTTGTTGCGCACAGCTATTATGGATAAATCAGCAACTGAAGGACTTTGGAATACTCACTCATGCCATTCCACTCATGTGTGACAATACTAGTGCGGTCAATATGGGGAAGAATTCGGTTCAACACAAGAGAACCAAGCATATTGATTTTAGGCATCACTTCCTAAGAGATAATGTTGAAAAAAGAAACATTTGTATGTAGTACTGTAGAACCGGAGATCAAATTGTTGATATATTCACCAAGGCTCTAAGCGAGGATCAGTTCAAGAGTAACGGACTGAAGCTGGGGATGATGAAATTAGACTGAGCTGGCTCTATCGAAGGCATCCAACCCTCAGTAGCTATGATTTGTAGGGCAGGTATCCTTATTATTTGTAATGCCTTGTTTTTTTAAGACCAATCGTGTACCTTTCTACAGGTATACACTCATGGGGAACTGAAGGAGTAAGGAAAGATCTCAACCATTCAGAAGTCAATCTTCTCTACTTGCAGAGAGAGACTTGGTCCTGTCTAAAGGTCAGTATTTTGTTCATTGATTTTAAACTGTCATTGAGAACCGTTGAGACCTCCATGTGTCAGTCATCGGCTATTCTGACCATTTTTCCTATCGCTTTAAGTCCAAGCGACGCGTCTAATCAGGGACCTGACACACCCTTTCATTTCTTTTTATATCTCTTACATATAGTCCTCTACTCAGACATTTCAAACTTCTTCTTTGAATCTCCTGAAAACCCTAATCTTTTTTTTCGAGTTTTTCTCTTCCCCCCCCCCTTTTTCGATCATATCTCAATCACCACCCTCTACTACAAACACGCCAGGTACCCCGAACGAAATAGATCCAGTAGCCTTCTACATGTCTTCTGATTCTCCCTCTCCGTCAAAAATGTCGACCACTCCTCCGGTCAACATTACTGAAACCAGTTATCCTACTCATCTATCTCTCATAGATCTTAATAACCCGGAACCCTCATGTCAACCTGGTCCCCATTTGTCTATGCTATCTGATTGTATGTTTGAAGGTGACCTTCCGGAGAGTAAGCACTTTAAATCCAATATTCTCGATGCTAGTGAGAACATGATTATAGAGAGTTTGACACAGATGAGAGAAGGGTTGAGGAATTATGAGGAGAGTAGTTTTGCAGAGGATCTTCTTGGGAACACTGAACCGATATTTGACAAAACACCAGATGTTGGATTCCCTCCCCCCAGTGATTCAGACGACATTGATGAGGACAACACTCTTCTTAGATGGGTTGTACAAAAGAGAATGGTCCATGTCACCATGAAAGGAAAGGAGAAAGTCATCGAGGATACACCAAAAAAGAAACCATCCACCAGAGCAACCACCCAAAAAACTTATGGGTGATGCTCTAAAGACAAACAAAACAAGCACTACTGAAAATAGAAGAAGAAGAAGAACGATTGGGGAAGTGGAGACTGATATACCAGTTGAGGGAGTTGTGGTAGTTTCAAATGAACTCTCTGAGAGTGATATGGTTTCAGAGGACATCCCATTGGCTAAGGTACAAAGAAAAAGGGATGAACAAGGAAAGACCAAAGAAAGGTCAAAATCTAAAGTACCTTCGGTCAAAAAGGTTGATGTTGCAACAAAAGGTAAAGGAAAGGAACCACCCAAGAAGAAAGAAAAGGAAAAATCAATGGGAAGAATAGAGGCTTCATCTGTTGTTGAAGACAAGTCAGAACAGGGACCTAGTACTAAAATGAAAAGGACTGACAAGGAGGATTCCAAACAAGAAATTGTTGACAATCTACGCTTGCAAAAAGTCCTAGGTGGGAGAGTTTTTTACCCCACGATCATCACGAAGCCAGGAATGAACTCCCTGGCTGGCCTAGTAGAGATTCAATCATGGACTCACTTGTTCATGACCAAATTCCCTATAATTCATGAAGAACAAGTGAGGGAGTTTTACTATAATGTAGAGTTCACTAAGGATGGCAATCTCAACACGCTGGTAGGAGATAAAAGTGTTCATCTAAATGAGAAAGTGTTGGGGGGGATCCAGGAAGTACCTAGAGAGGGGACCAGATTCGTAGTCGGAAAACTCTACAATCAGAACTTTGCAAATAAGTGTTCCAAACTTCCTGACATGCACTGTGCAGGCATTCAAAAGAAACTTATGACAGGGGAGTATCAACTGTTGTTCGAGTTTGTCAACAAAGTACTTCTCCCACGATCTGAGAAGTGAACAGTTGCCTCTGCGGCTGATCTATTTTTGATTGTATCACTCTGCAAGTTCGAACCACTTAATCTCCCAGCACTTATATTGGAGCATATGCATAAAACTGTCATGGAACGTAAAGGAAAATATGGAATGGGATATGGGTACTTCCTCACTAAAGTGTTCAACCACCTAAATGTTTCGGTTGGAGCAGGTACTATTGGCACAGTTAAACAGTCCATCTCTCTAAGTACTTTGTTCGAGTGTGAGTTCATAGAGGTTAAAACATGACAACTAAGAAAGATGACTCAGTTAGTGGCCGAACGGGATCAACTCAAGCATGAACTGGAGGAAATGACGGTATTTATGGGAAAAAAGGATGCAGATATAGCACTATTGAAGGCCCAACTGGCCAAAGCACAAACTGAGGGACCTGGTACTGATGAGGTCAATGAGTTAAGAGTGAAGAACACAGCCCTTCTTTCTCAAATTGTCGATCTTCAAGAGAGGTTGATCAAAGCTCATGACTCTTCCAATGATCGACCAACTTTTGTCATCAAATCCCTCACCCATCAGCCTCCAACCTGATAATTCCCTCCTTATATGTCCTTGTTTTTATTGTTGTGTGGGCAGTGTCTCGGGTTCTCTTTAGCAGTTTATTTTCAATGTATTGACTGCTTACTCTTGTGCAATGAAGTAGACTTTTGTTTTGTTGTGATTTGTCCGATCGCTCTTCTTTTCTACTATAATGTGTTGCCACAGGCTATGATCTTGATTTGCAGGCTTAATTTTAATCTTGGTTTACTACTTCTCTTTTTTATGATGCCAAAAGTGGGAAAATATTGGATGCCTAGATAGAACTGATCAGTTGGGGGAGGGAAAATGGAAGTATGGCATGGATATAATACGGCAACAGAGAGAGGGGGAAGACATGGCAGTATGAGTTTGTCATCATCAAAAATGGGGGAAATGTTATTTGAAGTTTTGATGATTTGACAAACATTTGGACCTTGTAATATGACCTGATCCTTTGCACCACTATTCGTACAATAGACAACTGGAAAAAGTACACAAGTTTGGTGAGATTGGTGCACGGTTTCCAAGCTTGGCAGAATCCTCAGCCAATAGCATGGCCTTGAAGGTTGTGTCTATTTTTAAAAAGATAATCCTTCAATAGACACAATCTTAGTTTTTGCATTCCTGAAATTCTCAACAACTCAAGCAAAAACCACTCATTTCAAGAAGTATTCTCCTCAAGAGCAACAGGGACCTGATAGAGCTGCTTGTGTCTTAGTTGTCTTAGGTTTTTACTTCCGTTCTTATGTTTAAATCTATTCCTAAGCTATAAATAAATTAGATCATTTGTATGTTCAATCAAAAGTTTAAGTCAGTTAAAGTTAACTGATATAGTGGACAGCGCTTTTGTTGCTTAGTCAAATTCTAAGTCATCTAGAAGTAGGTGGTTTAGTGGGCAACCGTGTGTTGCTTAGTTAAGTCTAAGTTATCTAGAGTGGGGTATCTTAGTGGGAAATATAGTTATTGTGTAGTTGCTCTCTTGTAGTATGGTTGCTATATTGAGGGGGAAGGGATTTAGAGGTAAATTCCTAGGTTGCAAGTTGTTGTAATCTGAATCGTTGCTCTGTTTGAGAGAAATGGAGTTGGGTTGAAAAGCATGTGAGGACAGGTTGTAGTTTTTACCGACCTTGAGCAAGGGGGTTTCCACGTAAAGTGCTTGTGTTGCTTTATTTACTGCTTGTGCTTATATTACTGTTCTTACGGTTTCAAGGGACCTGGTCCATTGACTGTTAGTAGAAGCATACATCCAATACTTATCTCATTTGATTTTGAACGGCTCTGCTAGGCTTAGTTTACCCCTGCTTATTATGAATCTGCAGTAGTATTAAGTGCTCGATGTCATGTTCTTCATTCTTCAACCTTCAGTTAAATGAATGAATCAGGACATCAAATTGTTTCGAGTTCATTTATGTGTCTTTATTACTGCTCGACTTTATTTTCACTTGAATGTTGCTGACTCTATCTTAAAATGTAAAATTTTGTTTTCTTTCCATATTTTAGTCCATTTCTAGTTCTTGTTTTCTTTCCATATTACTGCCTATTTCTCACTTCTGCCTATTTCTCTCTTCTGATTATCCTCTCTCTAGTTCTCCATATCAGGTCTTATAGTAATGAGATTAGCTAATGTTCAAGTAACAAATATAGTGCAATAAATTATTTTCTTTCTCGCTTTGTTGCTTCATTAGCATGGTCCAAGTTCCTTGCATTATGTGTTAGTAAGTTTGTCTTTAAGTTGATCTTGATTTGATAAAATATGTAAGATTTAAAGTGTTGTGGTATTTGATTGCTAAAAATTCTTCAAAGCAACAAGTCATATGTAATAATTAGTTATTATTTCATTGTTTGTGTTTCTGCAATAAAATTTTGAATATTAAATTGTCATTGCTTGAATTACATGTATTCCACCTATTGGCACCTTTTTTAATTGAAAGCCTCACTAACGGTTATGCGGGTCACAACCATTGAATCTAAATTATTTATCGAGGTACCCTGGCGAAATGAGTTGGTCATTGGATGGTCGACGAATGTTATCTCCCGTAGCTTGAGTTGTTCACTTGGGTCACCAGTCCACTTCAAAATAAAGCCCACTCTTAGTCAACTAACATATAGCAAAGCCAAATCTCTGAATTTAGCGCATTGACCTAAGAAGACCCAACATCCAAGGTGTGTTGGCCCATTAGAAAGACCACCTTGAGTCCAAAACGGCCCATGGTTTAAATGGACAATCATACTTATGTGTTTAAATTTGGAGGATGTATACGTCAATTGACAAATCATTTTCCCTTGGGAGTAGGAGTAGATTTTAATAGCTTATTTGAAGAAGGATCTTCACAAGTTACCGTTTCATCCAAAAGACGTTGGCATTTGAAAATCAAAAGGGAAGAACCTTCCATGGAGGAATAGTTTTGGATTGTGCCCCTGTGTGGGAATGATTATTTATATCTTCATTTTCCCTATTATGTACCCCATTCAGTTATTTAATACAGATTGTATAAATATGGGTTTTGAGGGCAATGAAACATTTCAAATAGTGTTATACATCCGTCGAATCGTTATAACTATTCTTGGTACAAAGGGTAACATATCTGTTAGAACTCGCAATAACCCTTTATATGCTATAACTGCTTGTGTCAATATGTTGGTTTATTCAGAGATATTCTAGCCCACTCCTTTTTGGAAATTTTCAAGAACTCCTAAACACAAATATCAAATCAATATTGAAGCATGTACTCCTCGAGTCTTTAGTTTCCCAATAAAAATTGAACGTCATTTTGAAATCTTACTCCCTCTTATCAAAAAGGTTGATTTTTCAACTCAATCGAAAGAGACTCAACCTAGTAGAACTGCGTAGGACCAAATTTCTTCTTCATGATATACGTAGGCACCCTTTCATGGCCTGACCCTATCTTTTAAAAGCTTATTTTCCCCCTTCATTTTTACAAAGAAATATAAATTATACAACAACAAATTTTGATGTACAATTGTGAAAGATGTGAGATCAAGTCAACATTCCTGATACACTAAATTCCAAATCAAATAGACAAATTCTATTTATTTGGTTATCTCCCAATATTCGTGGGCTAGCTTGTCTTCAAACAAAACAACTTTTGTGTGTTGATTTTTTCCCTTTATGTGATATTTTGGATTATATGTTATGAACAAAGACTAACATGTTTGTGTTGTGAGTTGTTTTTCTTTCATCAGGTAATTAGAATAGATTTGTGTTGATAAACTGACCGAGCATCCATACTTCACACGATCAAAAGCTCTCAAAGGTTTTCCCCAACCAAAATTTGTTGAAAGGAAAAACAAAAATGACAGATAATAGTGAGGATATTGGCTTGACCGAAATTGCTATAGTGGATCCCTCTGCCGCTGAACAAAATGAGTTGAATGCATAATTTATGTAACAGATCTCTGAGATGAGGGTTGAGAAATAAAAAAAATGAGATTTTTCAAATATGGCTAGGCCTCCACTCCATTTTCCTCCTCTGAATCCAAATCCTGAACATGTCCTGAATAACCCACCCACTATCCATGTTCAAAATTCCACCACTATCGACTTAACAACCCCTAACTCACATCATGCTAGCATTTCATACCAAGCACTGCATCCTCTTCAAAACCTAAATATCGACAACTCTCAAGCCTTCCATCCCCTTCAAAGCCTAAACGCAGAGAATTCTCAGACTTTCCCTCACCCCTAGAGACAAAATGCCAACAATTCCCAAAAAGTTCCCCCCTCTTCCGAGCCAAAATGCAAACAATTATTAAAACTTCCCTCACCCTCAGAACCTAAATGCCAAATAATCCAGACATTCCCTTTGTGTACCAAACCCCTACTCAAAATGCCCAAAATTCATCTACCGCTCAACCATTACTTCAAAACCCCACGTTCCAAATCCCAATCCACACAGAACCACATCTTTCCTACCCCACATATCCCAAACTCGATCACTATGAGGAACAAGAAAAAGAGTGGAGGGCCAAAGAAGAAATTACAAACAGAGTATAAAACAAGAAATCATGAAAGCCATAAAGGAGTTTCACTATACTTCAAATGTTGTGGGACTAAACTATGAAAACTTGTGTATCCATCTGAATTTGGACCTGCCAGAAGGGTTCAAAGTGCCAAAATTTAACACTTTTGGGGGAACCAGAAGTTCATTGGTTCATATGAGAGCTTATTGTGATCAACTCTGGAAAGAATGAGGCTTTGCTAATGCGTCTCTTTATCTAAAGCTTAAGTGGAGAGGCCTTGGAATGGTTTACCTCCCAAGAGATGAAACAATGGTCTAGCTGGAACACATTGGCTAGGGACTTCATTGAGCGGTTCACTTATAATGTGGAGATCGTTCCTGATTTCTATTCTTTAGATAAAATCAAGCAGAAATCCACTAAAAGCTACTGTGAATATGCATATAGGTGCAGGGAAGAGGTGGTCAGTGTCCGACCTTCCATATCAGAGAAAGAGATCATTGAAGTATTCGTACACATTTAAGAGCCAGAATATTATGACATGATTATCACGCCCCAAGGATACCCCCTTGATGTAAACACGGGACATAGGATCACGAGTGACCCCAAGCTAACCCTGATCTAGCATATCATGAGCATACTTAAACAACTGCATAACAAATACTGTGTGGAAGCTTAAATCATAAGATAAATTGAACTATGGGGAATACCATTATTAGTTTGAATATATGAATACTGAGCAAGAGTTAATGATACTAAACATTCACTCAGAGCTTAAGCTGAATCTAAAACTACGTCTGAAATAAGCCTCTAACTAACTAGAGATATTGGGACATGCCTCCAGCTAACTCTAGCAAAATTGAAACGGATATGAAAGACTGAATGTAAAAGAACATGTATATCATCCTCGAAGAATGAGGACTGACCATTGATACTGTTGAATACGGATTGGGAACCAATGTACATGTGATCTGAATGCTGAGGACCTGAACCTACATCACTAAAAGATGTAGCACAGAGTATACGTCAGTACTTGAAAGGTCCTGAGCATGCAGAATAGGATAAAGATGAAAAAATACATAACTGAACAAAGCATATTGAGCAATGATCTAATCTGGACATGATAAATATACTGAAATATACTAAATATGAACTTAACTGAATGCAATGACCAAGTACATAACATACTGAGATTGAATACTGAAATATAACTGAAAACCAAGTCAAATGCAATAAAGTCTGATTGTGGGAGCTACTAATAACGACATAAAACCACGTGAGCTAAACGTGGAGTCTGATGTATACGCCACATTGAGAGGACCCAATATACCTTGTCAGGGGTATAAAGGCATGATTGGCGTGATCACTAAAGTTGATGCCCACAGAAAGGACTTATAAACCTATGGGGGTAGGTAGTTCTGGGACTATGAGGGTGACTGACCCTAGTCCAATTCAGTGTTAAGACTACATCCAACTGAAAGTGTGTACGATACAACATAATTGAAATATACTAGATAGCTCAATATTCTGACATGCTAACTGAAAATGCAACATTTAAGTACTAGTAATGAAACATTTGATAACTGAGGCATGTATATATTTTTATCTATCCTAGCTAGTGTAATTCATGAACTAGACGAATCTACACAACTAGGATTCTGAATTTCATGCAAGGAACTAAGCAAAAATGTTACGAAGACATAAAAATCTGATTAGGAACGCTACAACAACTAAATCATAACAATTATCTGAAGTTCTAGAAACCCTAGGTCTAAGAAATATATAGGGAATCAAGATTCTGACTAAATTCTAGGTACCTAGTGGATGAAAGGAATCCACCACTAAAATCCCACATACCTGGTGACGATATTCATGGAGAAATCTTTTGATTTCGGGGTAGGAACTGGAGAAACCTTGTTAAATTCTTGGAAGGGTTTTGGTCGAGTGTTTCTTCTCTTTTTTCTCTAGTTTGGTCAATTTTTGGAGAATGAATTGACTAGGGTAAGTTCTGATTTAATTACTAGGCTTAAACTGACCAAAATGACGTAGTATACGGATTAAACGACGTAGTTTAGGTGTCTAATATATAGGGGAAAAGACCAAAACGACCCTAACTTAAAATCTGACGGGGCCATCAATGGGCTTGACCGACGGGCCGTGGTCAGTCCGTCGATTGGCATCAGAAAATTGGAAGCTGGGAGTCTCAACCACGGACCTAGACCACAGACTGTGGTCCCACCTATGGTCTGTAGGTCCTGGCGTAGGTCAAGACTTAGCTAAACTTTTTAGGGTTCTAGAGAGGGAGTTTTATGTGGGCAACCACAGACCCCACCTATGGTCTGTGGGTCAACCTACGGTCCGTAGGTGGCCCCCCATTGGTAGCACCTGTAACTGCTGAAAATATATATTTTTACTTTTCCAAATCTGGGGTGTTACATTATCTCCCCTTTGGGAACATTCATCCTCGAATGAAGCCTAAACTAGCTGAATACGGAGGGAAGAAGCTGCAATCCCTACCGCTAAGTACTGGAAATTGAAATTTGACTGGACTAAGTTCCAAGAACATGCAAATACGCTGAAAATGCAAGACTAACTAAAGGAATATGACACTAAGACTGAATTTATGCAAGAGTAAACTGGGAGACTGGAGAGGAACTATTACCTCAAGTTGGAATGGAATCGGAGGGAAAGAGATGAGGATAATTGGCCTTCATAGCTGTTTTTGCTTCCCAAGTAGCTCCCTCCACAGACTGACTCCTCCACAACACCTTAACTTAAGCAACTTCTTTGTTTCTCAACCTTCGAACCTGACGATCAAGAATTTCAACTGCCACCTCTTCATAAGTGAGACTATCCTTCACAGCCACAGTTTCTAATAAAACTATAGATGTTGGATCACCCACACACTTCTTCAACAAGGAAATGTGAAAGACTGGATGGACTGTTGCTAGTTCTGCTGGCAACTCTAACTCATAAGCCACTTTACCAACCCTTTTCAAAATCCTGTAAGGGCCTACATATCTAGGACTGAGGTTCCCTTTCTTGTCAAATTTCATCACCCCCTTCATAGATGATACTTTCAGAAAAACCCAATCATCGATTTAGAACTCCAAGTCTGTTATCCTTACATCTGCATAGGACTTCTACGACTCTGGGATGTCTTAAGTCTATCTCTGGTGAGCTGAACTTTTTCCATAGCATCATGAACTGAATCTGGCCCAATCAATGTTGCTTCACCTACTTTAAACCAACAACTTGGAGATCTACATCTACTCCCATATAATAACTCAAAAGGGGCCATCTGAATACTGGAATGGTAGATATTATTGTAGGCAAACTATATGAGAGGTAGGTGATCATCCCAAGTACCCTTGAAGTCTATCACGCAAGCTCTCAACATATCCTCTAAGGTCTGAAAGGTATGCTCTGCCTGACTATCCGTTTGTGGATGAAATGGTGTGTTAAAATTTACCTGAGTACCAAGACCTTTCTGAAATAACTTCCAGAAATGAGAGGTAAATTGAGGATTTTCTATCTGAGATGATAGACAAAGGAACCCCATGCAACCACATTATCTCATTAATGTAAAGCTTGGCATAGTCCTCCGTCGAATCTGTAGTCTTAACATCCACAAAGTGAGCGGACTTAGTAACTCTGTCTACTATTACCCAAATGGATTCATGTTGTCTGCGAGTACAAGGTAATCCCGTAATGAAATACATGTTTATCACTTCCCACTTCCATGTAGGAATGTTAATCTCTTGAGTCAGACCTCTTGATTTATGATGTTCTACCTTCACCTGTTGACAATTAGGGCACTTAGCCACAAAATCTTCTATATCCCTTTTCATACCATTCCACCAAAAGACTTACCACAGATCACGGTACATCTTAGTGGCACCTGGACGAATAGAATACCTGGAGTTATGGGCTTCTGTAAGAATCTGTTGTCTCAACTCACCCACCTTAGGAACACATAAACGACCTTGGTAACGAAGCACACCATCTATTCCTTGGGAGAAAACCTCAACTTTCTACCGGTGAACTGCACCCTTCAATTGAAGCAATATGGGATCACTGTCTTGTTTTTCATTAACCTCCGCTACCAATGAAGATTCTGACCCATTCTGCACTATCATGCCATCATCTGATATGTTTATAAGGCAAACTCCTAAGCGAGCAAGCCGGTGAACATCTTTTGCTAATTCCTTCCTTTCTTCCTCAACATGTGCTACACTACCCATAGATAGTCTGCTAAGAGCATAGGCTACTACATTGGCCTTATCAGGATGGTAAAGCACATTCATGTCATAGTCCTTGAGGAATTCAAGCAATCTCCTTGGTGAAGATTCAACTCTTTGTGGGTGAACACATACTGAAGGCTCTTATGGTCTGTGAACACATCTATGTGAACACCATACAAGTAATGTCTCCAAATCTTTAGGGCAAATACTACGATTGCAAGCTCGAGATCATGAGTCGGATAGTTCTTCTCATAAACTTTAAGCTATCTAGAAGCGTAAGCTATAACCTTACCCCGTTGCATCAACACACAACCTAGGCCGACTCTGGATGCATCACAGTAGATCACATAACCGTCTGAACCTTCTGGTAGAGTCAAAAAAAGAGTTTTTGTCAACCTAGTTTTCAATTCTGAGAAGCTCTTCTCACACTCATCTGACCACTGAAACTTATACTTTTTCTGAGTCAACTTAGTCAATGGAGAAGCTATGGATGAAAATCCTTTCACAAACCATCTGTAATAACTGGCTAATCCCAAGAAACTTCTGATATCTATAGGAGAGTTGGGTCTGGGCCATTGCTTCACTGCCTCTATTTTCTGAGAATCCACTCGGATCCCTTCGCTAGACAATATATGACCAAGGAAAGCAACTGATTGCAACCAAAACTCACATTTGCTAAACTTAGCGAATAACTGGCGATCTTTCAGAGTCTGCAGAACAACTCTCAGATGAGTCGCATGTTCTTCCTCATTCCTATAGTAGATGAGGATATCATCAATAAAGATGATAACAAACAAGTCCAAATACTGCTTGAACACCCTGTTCATTAAATCCATGAAAGTTGCAGGAGCAGTAGTTAGTCCAAATGACATAACTACAAATTCATAATGACCATACCGAGTTCTTAAGGCTATTTTCGGGATGTCACTATCTCTGACTCTGAGCTGATGATAACCGGATCTGAGGTCTATTTTTGAAATATGACTAGCACCTTGTAGTTGATTGAACAAGTCATCAATCATGGGGATAAGGTACTTATTCTTGATTGTGACTTTATTCAACTATCGATAGTCAATGCACATCCTGAGAGAACCATCTTTTTTATCACGAACAGCATTTGAGCACCCCATGGAGATATACTAGGTCTGATGAAGCCCTTATCTAAAAGGTCTTTCAGTTGTTCTTTCAATTCCTTAAGCTCAGCTAGAGCCATTTTGTAAGGAGGAATCGAAATAGGCTGGGTATCTGGAAGGAGATCAATTTCGAAGTCGATTTCCCTTTCAGGAGGAACTCTAGGAAGATCTTCTGGAAACTCATTTACTACTGGAACTGACTCAAGAATTGGGGCTTCGGAGCTTGAATCCTTAACCCGAACAAGATGATAGATGTACCCCTTGGAAATCATCTTTCTGGTCTTAAGGTAGGAAATGAATCGACCCATAGGCACAAAGCTACTACCTTTCCATTCTAAGACTGGTTCGCTTGGAAACTGAAAATGAACGATCCTAGTTCTACAATCGACTGAGGCATAACAAGAATATAACCAATCCATGCCTAGAATGATATCAAAGTCTACCATTTCTAACTCTACAAAATCTGCTGAGGTGACTTTCTGAGAGACTGTGACAGGTCAATTTTTGTATACCTTTCTAGCTATAACTGGGTCACCAACTGGATTAGAGTCTGAGAAGGGTTCTGAGAGAGTTTATGGACTAACACAGAAGTTCACTGCTATATATGAAGTTACAAAGGAAAGAGTAGCTCCTGGATATAACAAAGCATAAACATCTAAATGAAAGACTCGTAACGTACCAGTGACCACATTAGGAGAATTTTCCTGGTCCTGGCGATCCTGGAGAGCATACAACCTGTTCTGGCGCTGACCGCCACTTGTACCAGATGAAGCATCCTGCTGAGTTGGGCAACTTGTTGGTGCTGCTGGGGCTGTAGATTGAGCCCTATTATTGTTACCTATTTGTCCCTATTTGGAAGAAGGGCAATCTCTCAACCTGTGACCAGACTGACCACACGCAAAACATCCTTCATTTTCTGCAAGACACTCCCCCGAATGGTTCTTACCGCACTTTGGACAAGTTGGGTAGGTCATGTTACCTGAAGTACTCCCCTGAGACTTAGATCCTGATGCCCTGCCTTTCTGATCCTGTCGAAACCTGGGGGGTGGATCATTAGCTGATGAAGGTGCCGGAGCTGAAGATTTCTGCTGAAACTGTGAGCGATTTCCACCACCCGATTTCTACTGAGAGTACTCATAGTTTCCTATTCTAGCCTTCATGTTGTCCTTAGCTAGTTCTCTTAGCTTATCTCCCTCAACCTAATGAGCATGAGTCATGAGCCTAGAGGTATTCATATCCTCCAACAACATAGCATTTTTGCACTCTGTTTTCACCAAGTCAGATACCCTAAATAGGAACTTACTCAATTGTGCCCTGGAATCGGCAACCATATATGGAGCATACCTCGAGAGCTGGGTAAACTTAAGTCTGTACCCCTGGACTGACATGAAACCTTGTCTCTAATTCATAAACTCCTGAGCTTTAGCTTCTCTCAACTCCCTTGGAAAGAACCTGTCCAGAAAAGCTCCGGTAAAACACTCCCAAGTCACAGGATCTGCATTCTCACCCCTGTTTTCCTTCCACTACGTGAACCATATGTGAACCGCATCCTTAAGCTGGTAGGACACCAACTCTACCCTATCATTTCCAGTCACTTGCTTCACTCCAAAGATTTTCTTGATCTCATCAATGAAGTTCTGGGGTCTTCACCAACTTCCGACCCTAAAACCTTAGGCGGATTCATCCGGAAAAAATCCCGGACCCTAGTAGCCACTGATCCACCACTAGTATTTACAGCAACTGGAACCCGCTGATTGTTCTGGCTGGCCACACTCTGAGCCAAGAGTTGGATAGCATTCCAAAACTCTGCATTCGAAACCTCATGGTCTGGGACTGGAGGAATTGCATTAGCGTTGCGGGCATTAGCAATCCTTGCGTAAGCTCTATGAGGAGGCATGATCTGAAACGCATAACGTCGAGTTAGAAAAGAGATCATACCCACACACGATAAGAATAACAAGAAAGTGAAGTTTTTCCTAAAACACTTTGTAGCCTCCCCCTCATAGGTGTGGCGTGCTTCACACTCATGAAAGGGACTCTACTCAGTGCAGCTTTTCAGGCATTCTAGGACAATTAAACCTAATGCTCTGATACCAAGTTTGTCATTCCCCTAGGCTACACCCTTGACGTAAACACGGGACGTAGGATCACGAGTGACCCCAAGCTAACCCTGAGTTGGCATATCATGAGCATACTTAAACAACTGAACAACAAATACTATGTGGAAGCTTAAATCATAAGATAAACTGAATTATGGGGAATACCAATATTAGTCTAAATTTATGAATACTGAGCAAGAGTTAATGATACTAAATATTCACTCCAAGCTAAAGATGAATCGAAAAGTATGTCTGAAATAAGTCTCTAACTGACTAGAGATGTTGGGACATGCCCCCAGCTAACTGTAGAAAAACTGAAACTGAAATGAAAGACTGAATGTAAAAGAACATGTCTATCATCCTCGAAGAATGAGGACTCACCACTGATACTGCTGAATACGGATCGGGAACCGATCTAAACGTGATCTGAATGCTGAAGACCTGAACCTACATCACAAAAGGATGTAGCACAGAGTATGCGTCAGTACTTGAAAGGTACTGAGCATGCAGGATAGAATAAAGCTGAACAAATACATAACTGAACAAAGCAAACTGAGCAATGATCTAATCTGAACATGATAAATATACTGAATATGAACTATACTGAATGCAATGACCAAGTACATAACATACTGAGACTGAATACTAAAATATAACTGAAAACATGGTCAAATGCAATAAAGTGTGACTGTGGGAGCTACTACTAACCGACATAAAACCACGTGAGCTAAATATGGAGTCAGATGTATACGCCCCATCGAGAGGACCCAATATACCTTGTCAGGGGTATAAAGGCATGACTGGCATGATCACTAAAGTTGATACCCACAGAGAGGACTTATAAACCTACGGGGGCACGTAGTTCTGGGACTATGAGGGTGACTGACCCTAGTCCAACTCAGTGTTAACCTACTCCCAACTGGAAATGGGTACTATACAACATAACTGAAATATACTGGATAGCTTAATATTCTGACATGCTAACTGAAAATGCAACATCTAAGTACTAGTAATGAAACATTTGATAACTGAGGCATGTATATATGTTTATCTATCCTAGCAAGTGTAATTCATGAACTAGACGAATCTACACAACTAGGGTTCTGAATTTCATGCAAGAAACTAAGCAACAATGTTACGAAGACTTGAAAATCTGACTAGGAACACTACAACAATTAAATCATAACATTTATTTGAAGTTCTAGAAACCCTAGGTCTAAGCAATATATAGGGAATCAAGATTCTGACTGAATTCTAGGGACCTAGTGGATGAAAGGAATCCACCAGTGAAATCCCACATACCTGGTGACGATATTCACGGAGAAATCTTTCAATTTTGGGGCTGAAACTGGAGAAACCATGTTGTGTTCTTGGAAGGGTTTTGGTCGAGTGTTTCTTCTCTTTTTACTCTGGTTTGGTCAATTTTTGGAGAATGAATTGACAAGGGTAAGTTCTGATTTAGTTACTAGGCTTAAATTGACCAAAACAACATAGTTTAGGGATTAAACGACATAGTTTAGGTGTTTAATGTATAGGGTAAATAACCAAAACGACCCTAACTTAAAATCTAACGGGGCCATCGACGGTCCGTGGACTGACCGACAGCTTGTCCTGTCAGTCTGTCGATTGGCACCAGAAAGTTGGAAGCTGGGGGTCTGAACCACGGACCTGGACCATGGACTGTGGTCCCACCTACGGTACGTAGGCCCTGGCGTAGGTCAAGACTTAACTGAACTTTTTGGGGTTCTGGGGAGGGAGTTGTAGGTGGGCAACCACGGACCCCACTTACGGTCCGTAGGTGGCCCCCCGTTGGTGGCACCTGCAACTGCTGAAAACCTGTATTTTTACTTTTCCGAATCTGGGGTGTTACAATGATAATATTTCTCATAGGAGCAATGTTTGCCAAGATAGTCAAAGTGGGTGAGACTATCGAAGATGGGCTTAAGATCAAGGAGATTGCCCGTGTAGCTGCCTAATGGCGCTCAAACTATACTCAAAACCAGTAAGATCATAAGCGGTTGTCTTCAATAAAAATACCTAACTAAGAGTAGGGGTCGAATCCCACATAGAGTGATATAGTTCAAGGAATTCTATCAGGAAATTTAGATTGTAAATCAATTCATTTGCAGCAGTTAAGAACAATAGGTGGATGATTCCATCAAATTTCCGAAAAAGGGGTTTGATATCAAGAGTCGCAATTAAACTAGAACTTCAGAAATTCAAACAATCAGGAAACAATCTAGGTGTGTAGGGATTGTAATTGATGTCACATACGGGTAATTATGTTGCTCAATAATGTTAAACAATCATGGATATGTTGGGTCATCTTTCGATCTCATAATACCAATTTGTAGAATCTCTTTTCTATCTCATATATGTGAAAATCAACCCATTACCTTACAGAATCTCTCTTTCGAGCAGATTTTTGGGCAAATAGACTAGACCCATATTTTATGTTTCAAGCAAAACATAGATTTCAAACCTAAATTGCATGTAATAAACTAATAACCCACTTTAATTGATCTCTTTCTAGCATCAATCGAATATTACACTAGGTTTATGTTTGCAACCTTAACCTATGAATTAACTTCATGCTAATTAGTCCAAATTCATGAATGAACAACAATAAAACATGGCAAAACACAATACTCACTATATTAAATCAACACCCAACCTCATAATTGCACCCATAAAATTGGGTAAAGAAATTATACATATTATGAAGGCAGTCATGGATGTGATGAATGTAAGCAATTATAATCAACAACCACTTTTATTTAAACTTCAAATTGTCAAATCTAAGAGCAAAAGTTGAAACTCCAAAACGAAGAATATTTCTCTAAGAGTTCAAAACTCATACAAAGTTAGAAACTGAAATTCTATTCGAAAAATCTCCTCTAAAATCTGATACATTTTCTCTCCTTTGGGAAATTTATAGTTTCCTAAAAATTGGCTCAAAATTCACTGCGCGACCACTTCGGGGACGTTATTCGAGCTCTCTAAAAATATTCGACGGATCGTCGTCTACTCCTTAGCTCGTCTTTCTCTTGCTTCAGGCTTCAGGCTTTTGAACCTCAGTCGGCAAACTTGTTTGAGTCTGCCTTTCATATTCGGTGAATCACTTAGTACTACCTTTGTTCACCTTTGATGTCTTCATATTTTATCCATGTCATGTCACCTTCGGCGATGGTCGTGGTTCACAATTTAGAGAATTGGTTTAAGGTCATTGGGGAAAATAGAAATTCTTTAATTTTTCTAATTAGCTAAAATATATATTAGGCATTGATAATATGGAACCTGCTTCTTCTTTTTTTCCAACAATGAACGATGTTGGTCTTAAAATCAAAACCAAATGAAACAAAACACAGAACTATCTAGAAAAGAAAAAAAAAGAAAAATAAAAGGTAAGAACACATTCATCTCTTCATTTGCTCTCAAGAAAATCGATCCATTTCTTCAGCTCGATGGCAGATCTGGAAACCTTCTCTATTATTTGTTAAAGTTGGATAATTATTTTATAAAAAGATGTTTATGTTGAATTTTTTTTAAATATCATGTTATAATAATTTTTATACTGATATATAATTTTTATTTGTCTATCATATAATTCAATTTTTTAATCAAATATAAATATTTAAAATATTATATTTTGACGGAATGAATTTTTTATGATATTTTATTGACAACGGTTTAATTCCATATCCACATTATATTCAGATATTGAAGACAAGCAATCTTAGTCATTCAATATTCAGATCTAAAAACAACGTCCGAATATTTAGATGTGTACTCAAATCTAGACATCTAAATCTTAATGCACATCTTAATATTCAAATGGTTATTCAGATTCAGACATCTTAATCATATAATTGAAAGATATGAGGCCTAAGACATTATTATTATTATTATTAATTTTTAAATCAGAAGGGTCTGATATGCTAATAGTATATTTAAATTAACATAGTATTTTTAATCTTCAATTTATACGTGTGAGGACACCAAATACTGGAAAATACATTTGATAAAAATGACTTGTATCCCTACCAAATCCACTACAAAAACTGACTTGTGTCCTACCAACTTACATTATTTTCAACTTCCCTAACCTAGAACGTATTAACTTCTTCCCTCCATTCTAATGTATTTAAAGGTTAAAAACTGCTGCTCTTATAACAGCTTCAAGCACAATGGAAACAACAATTTATCAATGCACAATCCCTCCACCAAAGGATGATCAATAAAGGGTAACTAGTCATATTCTTTTAAGCTAACATTACGTGGAGCTGAATGATGCAATCGCGTCCATTTCCTGCCGCAACAGGAGAGCATCAATAAAAGCATCCAAATCTTCTCCCTGGAGAACATCATCTATGGAATGAGTTGTGATGCCAACACGGTGATCAGTAACCCGTCCTTGAGGGAAGTTATAGGTGCGGATCCGCTCTGATCTGTCCCCACTGCCAATCTACTCAGCATGTGTAGATAATATAGTATTAATATTCCAAAAAGGAAACAGAAGAAATATTCTTTTATGTCACTAAATTCTACCTGCTCCAATCGAAGTTTCGATCTACTTGACTGATTGCTGAGTCGCTCTATTTCATATAGTTTTGCACATAATATTTTTAGTGCTTTGGCCTTGTTCTGAACAAAATACCAAAATAAAAAAAGTAAATGAGTGGGCTAAAAGATTTCCAGAAAGAAAAAAAACATTGAAGCAAGCGGAGGATAACAAGCTATCATGCCAGAATGGCTCGTAACCAATAAATCAGCAATGATGCCAAGGAACACATACCAAAATGAACTAAATGAGCAGTAAGCTTAACATATAAGACTAAGAACATTATAAGAATACTAAAAGAGGCACACATCCTCAAAATCTGTTTACTCCTTCAAACAGTTAAATATGTTCCTCAGGGAGACCAAGACAATTGAGGAATCATGTTACAGCTTTATTTATTTCCGCAAATTCATCTCAAGTAACTAGCAGACTGTTACATGAGCTCAGGTTTTAATAGATCAAGGGTAACTGCCAACAGCAAGAAAAATATAATTTCGCACACAAAGCATATCAGATAGACAAGTTCCTAAAAAGTTAGCAGTTAGATAGTGTGATAATTTTAACACTTAGGGGTCGTTTGGTAGCTGATTTTGGAGGTGAGCTATGTTGGTATTAAATCTTGCATGCCAGATCAAGCGGGACGGCATGCGGTAGAGCATGCCTTATCTTAGAGTGCTTCATGCTGCCCGCTATTGGGTCTAAGTGAGAAATCCTGCACAAGTAATACCATGTTTGGTAGTAGGTTAGGAGGTAAGTTATTCATGTATAAATTAATATGTTTGGTTTACAATTTCGAAACTCACATAACTAATACATGTACAAGTTACGAGGGAATCTATGTATTATTTTATGCTGGATAGGTGGAATAAATAATACATGTATAACTAATACACAAAGTCATGAATAACTAAACCCTACATAACTAATACTTGCATAAAATAATACATAGATTCTCTCATAACTAATACTTACATAACTCTAACCAGCTATCAAACGATATTATTGGCTAGGAGGTGATTTATTCATGTATTAAATTTTGCATAACTTGCACCATGTTTGGTAGCATTTTTTGCTATGTATAAAATTCAAAACACCAAATACATTGTTGATTATCAATTTAGAATCCGCATAGCTAATACATATATAAGTTATGAGAGAATTCATGTATTATTTTATGCAAGATAGAAACTCTAGTTAATAAAAAAAATTATTACTAATACATGCATAATTCTAACCAACAACCAAACAATCCCTAAGAATGTTTGATAATGAGTGACAGCCTCATGAGAAATTAGGTTTATAAGTATCCATCTATTCAACTGCGCTGTCAAAGGTCGGTGAAGAAGTAATAGTAATACAAAACATAGTACAAGAAGAAAGTCGTAAAAAACAAAATAAACTAATGTGATTTGCACAGAACATATCAACAAGATGAACTGAGAAAAATAGAAGGAAATTAGAAGTATAATTGACCATAGATTGTCATGACGTTTAGTCAAAACAATGCACGGAACACATAAAGATTGCTGCTCAGAATTACGCTAAGACTTTGAACAAACCACACGGCCAAGGGAAAAACTGCCAAAAGGTTGCACACTTTACCATATGCTGGGAGCGCTGATCTTGTATGGAAACAGTTATTCCTGATGGCACGTGAGTGATTCTAACAGCACTGTTTGTGGTGTTTGCATGCTGACCTCCTGATCCCCCTGATCTGTAAGTGTCCATTCTCAAATCTTCATTCCTCAACTTCACATCTAGCTGACGAAGATTCAAAGATTAACAAAGCAGTAAGCAGTCAGGTAACATCACTGTCAACCTTAATGATCAACTAAAAACTAAAAAGAAACTTGTGGATATATCTAATCCAAATACACTTGAACATTGTGCATGCGCCTGTTCTCTACCCCTTCCCCCTCTCCTTGCTTTCCTTCTTCTAAGGTGTGTCAAACATGACACATGAAATTTAAATAACACAGCATAAAGTATGTCTTTTATTTTTACAAGGGTGACATAAAGTATGTCTTCTGTTTTTATGAGGGACGCATTAAGTATGTCATTTTATTTTTATAAGGGAGGTATAAAGTATGTCTGTTTTAAAGGCTCAATGTGATGACCTCCCAAGTCATCATGCCACTTAGGCGCCACGTGGCATAAAATTGTCCATGTGGAAGCTTACATGATAAGCATTTGGGGGAAGATTCTAAAGCCATGGAGAGTTTTTAGGAAAGACTCTAGAATATCAAGGAAGAATTCTTGAAAGTGTAACACCTCGGATTTGGAAACGAAGGAAAATTGCAGTTTTTGGGCTGGTGTCTGTATCTACGAGTCCCATCTACGAACCGTAGAAGCTTCTATGGGCCATAGATGGCAACCGTAGGTAGTGGGAAAATAATTTTTTTTAAAACAAATCCAGTACCCTTTTTACGGTTCACCAGGACGGTCCGTCAACCTTTGTACGAGTGAGTCCCAGACTTAGTGAAATTTTGAGGGTCAAAGTTGGGTTCTACAGATGGCATGTACGGTGTAGGAAAACCTACGAACCGTACATGGGATCCGTCAAAGGTGGATGAATTTTAAGGTCCCAGTAACCTATCTACGATTGACCAGTACGGTCCTTAGAAGGACCGTAGGTCCCTAATTGTTTTAACTCAATACTACGTCGTTTACCTTCTACCCTAGGCAGTATATAAACGTTCTAAGCCCCCAATTTACCCATTTGAACTCATTCTCCTAAATTCCCAAAAGTTGACCAAATTCATCCTCCCAAATTCTGTCAAGTCCTTTCCTCCATGGGTTCTTAAATTCTCCAATTTTACAAAGTTAGATTACCCAATCAAAGTTAGGGTTTAAGTCAATGTTCATGGGTTCTTTTCAATCTTGATGAAATTGACTGTTTTCTATCTATTTATGCATGAATTGAGGTAATTACATGTTTTGGAGTTAAATTCATATGAACCCATGCATGCCCCATGAACTTTAGACTATGAGCACATGATTAAGTTTATGAACTATGAATTATGAATTTATGAAGATATGCATGTTCCTTCTATGGAATTGATATGAATAATTTGAGATTGCTTAGAGAGCAAAGCATCGATGTTGTTGTTGTTGTGAAAGGTGATTCTCACAAGACGGATTCATAGGGTTGAAGGATTTTCTCAACTAAAGTTGAATCTAGATTTAGGAGTTATTCTTAAATGGATTCTAGCTTGGATTGGCTACTTAATTGTGTCTTTCCATGGATAATAAGATGAAAATGATTAATGACTATTCCGTGGGATTTATGCCTAGCACCGAGTGGACTAGCGGCGATTACCCATGTCCCATAACTATGTGTCACCATAGGTTTGTCTTAGATAGACATTAGCTAGTGGTTTAGCTCAAGTTTATGATTCTTACCTTGGCAAGTAAGGACATCTCTTTTCGGTGTGGGATAGACACCGAATTCCATGTTATAGCTCACATGGTCTATGTCGGGTAATGGCAAACTTCCCACAATAACAAATTAAGGTTACTTTCTAAAATTATCTCAAATGTGTTTTAAAGATGTTTAGCTTGCATTGACCATGATTATGACTTGTAGTTTCTAACATGTTATATTATGATTTAGCTTGGTCATTGCATGTCATGTGAAGTCATTTAGCATGATTTCATAACTCTTATGCATTGTTATCATACTTAGTACATTCCATGTATTAATGTATACTTGTGCTTACATTGTTTCACTAATGTAGGGTCTGATGCTCCTACTCCACGCACTCGTGGCTAGACATCCCTTGAGTGCTTCGATTGAAGATTGGTGAGTCTTCATGTTCTAATGACCGAGACTCCTTTATTGCTTTATGTCATTTTCATTTCAGACTTGTATGTGATGCATGGGTTACGTCCTAATCACTTTCCTTATGATGTATTAGATGGCTTTGAGACTTATGTTAGACTTCCACTTTTGTCAAACTCTTTATGATATAAGACTGTCTTTTGAATTCTTTAAATTCTATTATTTTGTATGATGTATGCTAAGTGGCTTGTGTAGGGCTTCTCGGGGTCCTATATGTCATGTTACGCCTATGGTATACTTTGGGTCTTGATAGAAAGGCTTTAGAATATTCTAGGAATGTAGAGAATTTTAGAAAATGTGTTTATTTGTAAATATGTAGAGACTTGTGTAACAATTATTATTTGCATATTAGCACCTAAGTGAGTAGTATAAAGAGGGGTATTGATATTCGGCATAAAATGCATACATTTAATCGTTGTAAAGGCCTCATATGTTTTTTTTTGTCATCACTTGATCATTATTATTATTGTTATGTGCTTATTATGTGTGTTTCTTTGGATAGGAGATTTGTCAGAGCTTATAGGCATGTTTGGAGCAAATACAAACTTGTTACGGAGCTTCGAAGACTAAGTAGAAGCCCAGAATGATCAAGATCGCATCAAAGAGTCATTGAGCTAAAGGACTTAAAAAATGAAGAAATAATTGAGGAACATAGCAATTGGTCGTGCGCGGAGTGGCCACGCTATCTGGCTCGCAGAGCGTACAGCCAAAAATGTGATGCGGTCGAATTATTTTGGCTGAAGGTTATTTTCGTCAAGATATTAAATATGTGCAGTATAAATAGCGTATTAACTAGATATTCAAAGGGCTACACAGTTTTTGAGAGGCAAGAACAAGGAGGAGCCAATAACTAGGAATTCAACATAGAGTTTCATTTTTTTCTACTCTTTTATTTGTTCGTTATGCAAATCTATACTATGTTCTTAAACTCCATTATGTGTAGCTAGATTATTTTCTAGGACGACTGATGGAACCCATTGTTGGATGAACTAGCGATTTTGTTCTACTATAATCAAGTAGTACTTTATATCTATTTGTTCAACTATATTTTATTGTAGCTAATTGAAAGCCCCTCAATTAACAGTGTCATGGTATTTTACTGTTCTTGAGAGAGACGATGAGATTGGGTTTTAAGTTGAACAACACCACTTCAAGGCATTAAGAGATTAATGACCAAGATTTAAAAATGGAAGTTAGAGATAACAAAACTTTGGTGCGATCTATGTGAACAGAGTAATCAGTTAGCTAGAGTTCATTCGAGAGAATAGCGATAGGAAATCACTATTATATTTTGATAAACAATTGTAGTGACTAAAGGTTCATGGTCGATAGAGAATAACTCAATAAGATTATAGTGGGCATATTATGAGTTTATTCTAACAATCGGTGAAATCATCATCCTAGGTTGTTTCCTCTAGAAGAAAATCATACATTACTTATTTGTTTAATTGTTTCTACTTATTTTAGTTCTTATTTAAATTCATAACGAAAAGAATTAAAAGAATAAACCTTGAGAAATTGATTATTAAAATATTCTTAGCGATACAGAAGAAAGCTTTGATAGTTCTCTATGGGATCGACTCCAGTCACAAAGAAAGCCGGATTATATTTGCAACAGCCACTAATCCTTGTAAGGACGAGTTTTGGGTGTGATCGGGTATTCATTTGTAAAATCATCAAACAAAAATCAATCAAAGTTTTCTATAACACAGTTCTTCCTAGCAATTCTCTTGTGTTTTCTCTACATTCTCTTAGTGATTCCTAGTGTCTTAGGCTGACTTGGCATAGCAAGATCGTGAGCAAATGGTGCAAGATCATGAGCAAGTTGTCAAGTGCCGCACGTGTGCTTAGTAGAAGATTAAGGACGTGACATCAAGCCGTGGAAAGTTCTAGCCAGGGGTTAACAAGACATGCATCTATTGCATGCTAGAACACACCCTGCACGTATATTTGTGTGTATATATATATTTTATAACACAAACACACACTGTGAGTGCGTGAATATGCTATCACTCATGAGGACATGCTCTGTATCCTCCTAAGATTTCTAACCCACCAATCCCACCCTAGTGTTTCCCATGCTTATGCGAACTATGAGATTAATAATATCGCAAAGAATCATTTCCTTTTAAAGGATAAAAGTGCTGAAGAGCCTTGATCTGATGCACGGTAAGCATCTAAAGTCCATAGATGCAGTATCTTGGTCCCTTGATGAGTTTTTAAAATTGTATTTATTCTTATAAGCTGTCCACATGCATTGCACTAACAACACTCACCTGATCTGCCTGCGGGAGAATTGCAACAGAGACAGCACTGGTGTGAACACGTCCACCTTTCTCTGTCACGGGCACCCGCTGCAAAGGAAGTAAATCTCTTATTTGGCTAGATAAACTGTAGTCAAACACAAGACTTAAGGTGATACTACCTGAACTCTGTGTATTCCACTCTCAAATTTTAGTTTCCCGTACACACCAGCTCCAGAGATAGAAGCAATAGCTTCCTGGCAATAAATTTTGCAAAGTCAAAAAACATGCAATTGGGGACAACGAAATACAAAAACATGGTACACTATCATTTACTTGGAGGCATTAATACCATTATTTGAAGCTTACAAGCTCCTTTTGATCCAACAATGTTAATTGCAATTTATTAAAAAAAAGGTATATATTTCAGGTAACATTTAAGGTGATGTATGAAGCATGGACAAACCTTGTATCCTTTAAGATCAGACTCAGCTATTTCTAGAACCTCATACTTCCAGCCTTTTTTCACAGAATATTTTTCGTACCTGATGTTGAAATAATATCAGCATCAGGAATGAGAAGTTATTAGTTGAACCAAGGGAAATCCAGGAACTCAACTCATGTTTTAGTAACCCACATTTTGAATATGTCCATCGCAAATAAAGAAGCCTCTTCCCCTCCAGTTCCTGAAAATATTTTAAATTGATCATTATATTGGACTTACCAAAAGAGTACACATTTTATACCAATGAAAGTAGAGGTCAAATGAAGTTCGGATACGTCCAGATTCAATGAAGCTCCTTACCTGCCCTCACTTCAAGAATGCAGTCCCTCTCGTCAGCATCATCTTTGGGTAGTAATGACTTCAGAAGGAGAAACTGAAATTTCTTCTCTCCTTCTGTGGCTTCACTCAATTCTTCAGAAGCCATCTGCTGCATGTCTTTCTCATCTTGACATTCAGATATTACTGATTTCAGTTCCTTAATCTCCTAGAAGGTGAAAAGACAAAATAGCAAGATCTATTAGAGCAAGACTGAGAATAATATAGGATACAAATGATCCTAGGGACAATAGAGGGTTAAAAAAGAAATTAGGGAAAAAGAACAAATATACTCCGAACTATCGTAAATGGTATGCAGATATCCTCCGTCATACTTTTGGGTCATTGGTGCCCCTGCCATCCAAAAACTAGAGCGTATATGCCCTTCACTTTAATGGAAGACTAAATATGGACACGTGGCGCAATCTTGTTCGTCGATCCGTATTTAATAAATGTCGGGTCGGTGGATAAGATTATGACACGTGTATGTCCGTTGGTATAAAGGGTATATGCTCTAGTTTTTGGACGGCAGGGGCACCAATGTCCCAAAAGTATGACGGAGGGTATCTGCATACCATTTACGATAGTTCGGGGGTATATTTGTCCTTTTGCCCAAGAAATTAATATAAATATCAAGAGAAAGGCCAGGAAAGAACTGATATCTCACCCCAAAAAAAAAAGCTAATGTGTTTGCTTACAACAATTTGCGCCAAATGTATAACAATGCCTTCCAACAAATTCATAAGGATGTTAGGTACATGTGCTAAGGACTCCGGAATCATCATTCAGGGTTATCATATCGTGTTCATGTTGTGAAAAATATAGGAGAAAATATTATTGAATTGTGTATCTATACTATGACACTAGACACAGAGAGCCTATTTATAGACACTACAATACAATCATTTACCAAGTAGGATACTATATACTATTCATATTCCTATTTTTATTCTAAGTGGGATTGTATATTCCTATTCCTATTCTAACCTCTCCCTCAAGTAGGATTGCACAAATCATATGTACCTAGCTTTTTACAAATGTAATTAATACGAGGACCGGTGAGGGACTTGGTGAAGATATCTGCAAGTTGATCACTTGACTTCACAAATTTTATAACAATATCTCCTCAGAGTATCTTTAGAGTATCTTTTGTCAGACAATGTGACAATCACTCTCAATGTGCTAAGTCCCTTTCATGAAACACTGGATTTGATGCGATATGAAAGACTGATTGATTATCACACACAAATTTCATCTAACCGATTTCGCCAAATTTTAGCTCTCTCAGCAGCGGTTTGATCCAAACTAGCTCAGCACTCGGCAGTTGCTGCAGCCATTGCTCGATATTCTGCTTCTACACTAGATCGAGCAACCACACTGTCTCTTACTCTTCCACGACACCAAATTACCTCCTTCTAAAACACAATATATAGATGTAGAACATCTATAAGAGGATCATCCTACCCAATCAGCGTTTGTATACCCAATGATATGCTCATGGCCTTGATCCTCAAAGAGTAGTCCTTTCTTTACCTGGAGCTGACTTTATACATAGCAAAATATAAACAATTGCATCCCAATGACTATCACAAGGGGAAGTCATAAACTGCTTACAACACTCCCCGGAAAAGAGATGGCAGGTCTAGTCATTGTGAGATAATTCAACTTTCCAAACACCCATCTATAACTTTCAGGATTGCTAAGTTGCTCCCCCTGTCCTGGAAGAAGCTTAAAATTCGGATCCATAGGAGTATCAATGGGTCTAGATCCCATCATTTCTCTCTCCTCAAGAATGTCTAAAGCATACTTGTGTTTAGAAGTAACAAAACCTGATCCAGAGTGAGCAACCTCAATACCTAGAATATACTTCAGTTTGTCGAGGTCTTTAGTCTGGAAATGCTTAAGAGATGTTGCTTCAAATTTGTCATATCATCTTGATCATTGCTAGTGATAACAATATCATCAATGTAAACAACCAAATAAATACACAAATTTGGTGCAAAATGCCGATAAAACACAGAGTGATCAACACCACTACGAGTCATGCCAAACTCTTAGATTACTGTGTTGAACTTTTCATACCAAGCTCGAAGAGACTGTTTCAGACCATAGAGTGACTTAAGCAATCGACATACAAGGCTACTAGGCCTCCCATGAGCAACAAAACCAGATGGTTTCTCCGTATAGACTTCTTCTGGAAGATCACCATGTAGAAAAGCATTCCAAATGTCCAACTGATGAAGAGGCCAATAACGAACAGCAACCATAGATAGAAAAAGATGGACATATGTTATTTTAGCCACAAGAGCAGAAGTATCACTATAATCAAGCCCAAATATCTGAGTAAACCCGTTGGTAACAAGGCGAGTCTTAAGACAATCAACCTGAACCAATTTTGACTGCATAAACCCAAGGGCAACCAACAATAGATTTTCCTACAGAAAGGGAGACAAGCTCCTAAATACAACTCGTATGTAAAGCATATATCTCATCAATCTAGCCTCTGCCTCTATCCAAATTGAGAAAGTGTTTCACTTGTAGTCTTAGGAATGGAAATAGAGGACAAAGATGATACAAAGGCATAATGGGTGATAAGAGAGGATGATAACTCAAGAAAGTATAAAGTAGGTTAGGATTTTGAGTGGATGGTATACCTTTTTTAAGTGTAATCCGTTGGTTAGGAGGAGGCAAGTCTGTAGTAGGAGCAGGGTATAGCGCATGGCATGAACCATTTGGGACTAGTGTTGGACGCGGACGACGATGATAAGTTAGGAGTGGTGGCACTATAACTGGAGTTGTAGAAGTAACTATCGATTCCTCAAAAGTCGGTACAGGTAAACCTGAAGTATTGGTAAGACCTCAGAGACATCAAGATTATCATAAGATGTATCGGCAAACATAAGGTATCAATGGAGATCAGGTGAACAGCAACGATACCTTTTTAGAACTCGAGAGTAACCAAGAAAGACACATTTGAGAGCACTGGGGATAATTTATCTTTTCCTAGAGCTAAGTTATGAACAAAGCATGTGCTCCCAAAAACACAAGGAGGGATAGAGCAAAATTGTGACTCAAGAAACAGTATAGAATGTGGAACCTGATTTTGAATAGAAGATGAGGGCACTCTATTAATTAAATAACAAAATGCAAGGAGTGCATCGCCCCAAAAATGCAACGGAACATGAGATTCAATGAAAAGAGTGCGAGCAGTCTCAATGAGATGTCTATTCTTCCTTTCTGCTACATTGTTATGTTGAGGGGTGTACGAACAAGATGTCCGGTGAAGAATTCTTTGGTGAGTCATAAACTCCTGAAACTAGGAGGATATGTATTCTAACGCATTACCACTACGAAAAGTACGAATAGAAACACCAAATTGATTTGGTATTTCAGCAATGAAACTTTTGAGAACAATCTTTCATTAAGAAAACCCAAGTGCATCTTAAATAATCATCAATGACACTAATGAAATTCTAAGGTTGAACCGACTCTACTAGGACCCTAAATATCATAATGAACTAATAAAAAAATAGACTCTGAATGACCCTCAGTACTACGTGTGTGTAGTACGGGTGTGTTTCCCAAGTTGACACGACTAACAATCTAATGTGGATAAACTAGACAAACTAGGCACTATCTTTTGTAGCTTGGATAAACTCGAATGTCCCAAACATTTGTGAATTAGGTTTGGAGCATCTGTAACGAAGCATGTTGTGAAGGAATTTGAAGAGGTAAGATAGTAAAGGCCTTGGGATTCATGTCATGTGTCAATCATCTGTCCCATACTACGGTCCTGCATGAGAAAAAATCATCAAAAAATGTTATGCCACAATGTAGGGCACGCGTCAAACAACTAACAGATGTCAGATTAAAAGGAGAACCAGGGACATAAAGAATAGAGTCTAGAGTGACAAAAGATAGGAGTTTGACTTTTCCGACCCCTTTTGGTTTTGTTTGGATCTCGTTGGCTAGAGTAATAGAAGGAAGAGATTGTGAATAAACAATATCGGACAGAAGTGATTTTTTACCACAAATATGATCAGAAGTGCATGAGTCCATGACCCATGATCCAAGAGTACCAAACTGTGACACAAGCAAAACAATTACCCACAACAGAAACATCAGGTTCAGCAACCGAAGCTAGTTGTGGAGACGTTTGCTTACTTGCTTGATACTAGGAACTCATCATATTTTGTCTTGGCAATATGAGCATTATTGAATGGTTGATCAGAATGAGCAACACATGGTACTTTTGGAGATGACGGCTTACTTGCGATATTCCTTTAGAGCAATGGGATCATAACTGGTGTTGGACCATGCGAAATATAACATATGTCACGAGTACGTCCAAGTTTATGAAAATAACTACACTTGGATTGAGGCTTTCCAAAACGTCTTCCTCCTCGCCAATTCTCCATAGACTGATATGTTTAATTTTCAATGGTTTGAGATGCGAGAATAGAGGAGTCAACGGTGGGTGATTAAATTGCCTTGTGACTAGGAGGAGCAGCAAGACAAAGTAGACGAGAGAATAATTCATCAATTTTAGGAACTGTAAGACTGGGTTCATGTTGGAGGTCTCAAGTTTGAAACCCCTTGCCCTCGAAAGCAAGGGATTTTGCCTTCTGGGTCGAACTCATCGCACCAGGTTTGACTAGTGCAGGTTACCTCTCCTATGTGGTTTGCGAGCTATTGCATAGGAGCGGGGTTTTTACCCTGTGCACCCAAAGGGTAGCGGCTGCGGGTTTCCCTTGTTATCAAAAAAAAAACCTGATCACGCACTGAATCATGGTAAGTAGGGAGTCCAACAAGTGTAAGAATTAGAAACAATGTTAGCTTGTGCTCTTGATGTTTTCCACATTCATAGTGATTGACATCAACATTTTCAAATTCCTCCATGATTGCATGTACCTGTCCCAAGTAAGTAGACATCAGATTCTTGTTTCTTTATGCTGGTCATCCGAGATATCACATCATAGAATTGAGATGTCATAAGTGTATAAAGAACGCGTCTTTTCCCAAACAAAATAACATGTCTGGAATAGGCAAAACAAAGGCATCAACTTGGAATCAATCGAGTGTCATAGGATACTATACAATTGAGCATCCATTTTCTCCCATTGTGCTTTGGCTTTTGGACCTCACTAGCCTTTGCCTTTTCATCTACCACACAAGCATTGTTTGTTAAGTAATCTTGAACACCTTCACCCTTGCACCACAACTCAATCAAGGAACCCAAGCTAAATAGTTTGAACTTCCCAGTAAGGGTTCTAAAGTAATTATAGGGCTTGAACTTCCAATCTCCATATTTTTGGAGCCAAAATACATTTTTTTGAAACTTGACTTGAAAACAATAAGAAACTCGTCGAAAACTACCTACTTAGGTCTGAAATTCAGATTTAACTGGAAACAGCCTAGAAATCATCGGAACCCTAATTCGGCAATCAAATCTGGACAAAATTGGCTAGGGTTAGGTCGGAATGACTGGACGATCCCAAAAGACAAAAAACTACTCAAAAAATCGACTAGAGCAGCCCTAGCGCGCTAGCGCATGACCATAACCTCGTCGAAAACGTCCACCTTCGAACGGCGCGTGAGAGCTCATGAAGTCCAATATAGTTGTTTGTGTGTGACTTGTAATTGTGAATTAGCAGACTTCGGCTAACCGTTAAGAAAATAGAAATGCTAACCACGGGGTACACTTGTGCCACAGGGTCTAATAAGACACTTGCATGGATTGTTACACAATCTTCCCGGTGTTTTCAAAGGTGTAAAACGCATAAAAAAGCTCCAAGGTTCATTGGGCCTTTGGGTGCAAAACTCAAATAAACCATGGGCTAGACTGAATAAAGGTGCAAATGAAGAAAAATATAGATATGTATGTGTAGTCCAAGACTAATAATAGTAAGCATGGATAACAAATATATAGACGAAGAAATTGAAAAAAGAATACGATAAAGTTAAATATCAATTATTTAGTGTTGTTACACTATTGGCAAGGAAAAGTATGTATTAGAGCCTTGATGATGACACATAAGCACTGCTAAGGGAGGTAAAGCGTTCAACATCTTTTGCACCTTGTTTTAGGGCTTAACCACTTCAGCGTGCTTTTAGAGCCTTTGACAAACTGAGTTTTTCTTAGTTGAGCAGATTAAGGCACAATAGTACAATAATCCCTTTTGTTTGGGGTTTGGAGAATGTATTTAGAATGGTAGGAGTTCTGCCTTTGTGATTAATAATGATGGTGTACTACGAGTCTACGACTCAATGGTCGGACAGAGGTCTGAGCCATTTATAAGTTTAGGAGACTTCAGAAGAAGCTCATAGTTAGCGGTATTCGACACGTTGGAGTATTACAATATGTTTCAGGACATGCTTGACTTGGTACTTTTAGAGAGGCATAAAGAATGATGTTATTAAGCATGCATCTCATTGCTTGAACCTTCAACATGTCAATTACAAGCTTCAAAGACCCAGCGGGTTAGCCCTAAATGACAGATTCATCATAGCATATAAAATTCAAATGCTTTTTATGCTTTATGATATAGAATACTGATAAATGCACTATTATTTGTATGTATATAGCCCTGTGTCACCTTTTAGGAGACGATCAATAATGCATACAGAGTATGTTTATACTTTAAGGAGATTTGGGGTCAGTACTAGGGAGCAACGTGGCTAATGAAGTTTCTGAGGTTTCAATTAGCAGTGAGTTGTTCATTCTTGTACCATGGCAGCTAGGTTTAAGTTGTATTGTTATTTATTTAATTTAATAATGTCAAACAATGTTTTAGATAGTAGTCTTGGATGCTCATGTATTGGACTATGGGTTAGTAGTTTGGTGCTTTTCTTTAATACTGTAGATTTGCAATGATTAATTGGTTGTGGATCCTTAGAATTTGGGATTGAACATAGGAAGGGAGAATGTGTTTGGTGTTCCTAGGTGATAGAGCATGCAGAATCAAGGTTTGTCATTTAGAAAGATGAAGTTGAGTTACCTTCTGTTTTGCCCTTAACTCGCTTATGAGATGTACTGAATCTCTGAGCTTCCTGAGCTCTTTGTTGGCCGTTGAATATTCAGAAGGTGTCAATTCAGGCTGTAATTAATGGGTAAATGAGATAATTGCAGTGTAGTGTGCAGTTAATACAAAAGTCTGCTAATTCAGTAGAGGAAGCAGAGAGTAGAGTTAGTTCCATAAATGAAAAACATTGATTCAGGCATGAAAACAAACATGTAGGAATAGTGAGTGAATCACCTGATCTAAAAAACGCTCAAGGTGAGCATTCCTGTTCTCAATCGCTGATAACCTTTGGTCCATTATTTTAATGAGGTCAATAGACAATTGAGTCTGCACCTCTGCACTCCCTATAATGGCCATGAATTAAATAAAAATGTTTAAATTGCTACGCCCTAATATTCACAAATTTACCTGTACAATATAAGCGAACAACACTGAAAATAGGGAATCTTCTCCTCATTCTGGATACAAATAACGATTTTATTGACCCAATCTTACTTCGCCATAACCCCTGAGAGAAAAAGTAACATATATTATTTGAAAATGACGTAAAAAATATGATAAATCACAATAATTAACAATTTGAAATATTTGAAAGATACATAAAAATTTGGTTAACTCTTCAAATTCGATTTGTGCCACGTTAATTGGGACATAAGAAGTAATTATTTGAACATTATGCAAAAAATACTATAAATCACTATAATTAACAACTTAAAATCTTTAAAAACCATATAAAAATTTAGATAATTCATCAATTCCAACTGTGCACATAAATTAAAATTGAAGGACTAACATGTATTTACTGGTTGAAAGTCAGTTACAGCAGCTCCTGATTTGCCATGCTGGAAAAAGGGGAAAATAGTGCAAACAATTTGATACTGGAGAAGTGGAGATCACAGAATTCTAAGAAGTTAGATCTTGGAAGTTTCAACTGTAGCAGACACATTTGAAGAGACCAACGACATCCACATGAATGTAATATCACATGTTTCATGTAGTAAAGCATGACTTATCAAATCATGAGTACTATTGTGCCTATGAAGGAACTTACTATTCACCTGTCCTGGCAACGTGCAAACGGATAATGTAACATCAGGAAGTGAAATTCAGAAAAGACATATGGGAAAGCAACTGAAATCAATGATATTTGCAAACTTCAACCCAAAAAATACAGTGAGGCACATAGGTAAAGTGACTGTTACCCAGATTAGCCAGCATCTCATAAAATTAAATTCAACAAGGAAGCAGAAAAGATCAATTGAGTCTTTTCCTTAATATGTATAGTTCTGCATAAGAAGCACAACAATATTCCAAGTACCCTTTATAATAGAGCATTGAAGAAACAACTTGTGAAAAGATCATGAAAATTTGGTGCCCTTGGAGTTTGGTTTTTCCTGTGAAGTTCATCAGATATCAGTGTGTACTCATCTTCCAGTTTTTGATGATTAATCGGCTATTGCAATTGTCGTCGTCATAATAAAAACATATAACCTAAAGTAGGATGATAATTGGTGATCCTTTACGTGCATTGTCAAGTCCGTTAAACCTAACTGGTAAAGCTAGACAAGGGCAGTAATCAAACTAACAGCTAGGATGAATGGGATCTTGACAATAAGAAGGCACTGCGTGGGATCTGTGACAGCTAGTATGCCCTATATTGAATCAGGTCAGTAGGCAGACATCAATAGGGAAGAACTTATATACGTCTGCATGCTAACCAAAGGGGGTAATGCTTAATAGCATATCATAAAACAACCTTCGTCTCGCCTAAATTTGGTGGGTAGAGCTAACGTAGTTGCACGGGTTAACTTGTCGTTGTTTCGTATTATCATTCTCCACTTCTCCTAAGTCCTAACTCTCTAAACTGAATAAACTGGACACGACGATGAAAACTCATTCTAAGATTTGAGGGTGAGGAGTACTTTAAATGAACTGGATAGGACGATGAAAACTCAGTTTAACATTTGAAGGTTGTATTTCAATAAATATAATAAACCAAATTTGCATTGGTAAGTCCCATATAGGAATGTAGCACGGCCTAACAAGAGCGAGTTCATGCTCGCAACTCGAACTTCAGACATCTTATATATCGTGAGATTAATTAATACATATGCTGATTATTAAGCATAAGCAGGAATAGTTGATGCATAAGTCATCTTATCAAACTCAACAAGGCTTATTAATGTATCATATGCAGGGATAAAATCAATTAGCATATTTAGGGAGCCAAGGAAATATGGAGAAGCAGAAAAGAGACATGAATTGTATGTTCACGGAGGAACAAATCAGTCAGCAAGACACTAAGCGTAGAAAATATTAATTTGAACAAGTTTAAGGTTCATTTTGAGGAGAAACTGCTAATATACTGGAGCTAAAAATAATTATAGATGGAGAAACCAGTGTTAGGAATAAAACAAAGGAAATATTTAATAAACGCGGTACTACTGTAGCTCCCCTCCTGCCTCCAAGATCAAAATTTTACCCAAAATTTATCGGAAAAGAGAGGAATCGCTGAACACCCAAATAACAAGAAATTCATTTATATAGAGAGAAATTGTTGAACAGATAAACAAGCCAAAATTAGGTTTGACCAAAAATCACAAACTAAGTTCACAGATGCAATCACATGAAAGGAGGAACTAGGAATTCCCAAATAGGGGGAGGAGACAACATCAACTACAGAAAGAGAACTCAAATCAAAGCCTAAAATCCAGAGCAGTGATGAAAGCGAACTCACAGACGTCAAAGGATGAACACCGAGATTAGCGACACTGAGCTGGAAGGAGAGGTTTATCAGCGGGGAAGAAGCTTTGTGAAACCCAGCGAAATAAAGTGAACCATCTCGACTACTTAGGCTTTACAACAGAAGTACTAAATTATCCCAACAAGAGCACGTAAAATCTCTAAAACACCCCTTGGCACGGAAGCAGACATGTCGTGCAGCTGCTGCTTCCCTTATAAGTTACTTTCTTCATTTCATGTTAATTGAATTTTTGAGATATTTTTTATTTTTTAAATTAATTTAATTATTTAGTTTTTAAAAATTATTTTTTTAATTTGACCCTTCATTTGAATTTTCAATAGGATGATTTCAATAAATTTGATTATAATTAATAAGGGTAAAAATGGAAAACTATGTTTAATTTATATCTTAATTTACTTTTCTTAAAAGATGTGAAACACCTCAAAAATTTAATTAATATGAAATAAAGGAAGTATATATATATTATATATATGATATGATATGATATAATATAAAATAAATAAATAAGAATAAGAATGTTTCCTCCATTTCTCTTCTTCTATTTCCATATTAGGGGTCACATACTTCCAATGACTTTACCCCTCTTAATATCTCAAACTACAAATTATTGGTTACGGTTGTATAAACTACGACCCAAGTTCTTGTCCACATTTACTCGCACAAGTCGATTATTTTTCAATAGTCTTTAGCCTATTATTCGAGTCAAACTAAAACATGAATATAATAAGCACAAAAAAGATATAATCTAAAAGACTAACGTAAATGTTTTACAAAGTCTTATAATATATCTATTTATAAGGACTATAATATGGAAATAGTGTCATGAATATGATTATTAATTATTTTATAGGTTATGATAATAAAATATTGTGAGTTAATTAAAAAAAATGTGTGGGTAATAAATATCAAGGTCATTAAATTTTACGTTAAAGAATTGACTTTTTTAGTTTCTTAACATTGCATATTTATATAAGGATTAATTACTTGAGTGGATCCCTTTTAAAAAATAATTACTTATTTTAAATATACTCTTTAATTATTACCATTTATAACAACTTCTTTAATTTCTCTCTTTTCTCTGTCTCGCTCTTTCTCCCTTCCTTTTTTTTCTTTCTTCTTTATGTTGTTCCTTCTCCCTTCCTTTCTTTTTGGTTGCTCTTCCTCCCTCTCTTACTATTGCTCTTTTTCCTTTTCTTTCGTAGAGTAGTCAATGAAATTAGATTGAATAAAACTTGTATCAATAATAAATTAGACAAGTAATTTAATCGTAACAAATAAAGAGACATAAGAAACTGCAAAATGAATTAAACTTGAATTAAAAATGTGTTACAAACATATTAAAGTTGAATTATTAGAAGAGAATCAAACATGAATGCAAAATGTAGCAAACAAAAGAGCATTCTTTGATCTGCATGTAAACTGAAAAAAACTTGTATCAATAATGAATTAAACAAGTAATTCAATCGTAACAAATCAACCAATTAATTGCAAAATGAATTAAACTTGTATTTAAAAATGTATTACACAAATATTAAGAGTTAGAAGAGAGAATTAAGCATGAATAAAAACACGTAACTAATGAAAGACCATATAATGATCTATTTAGTAAATTAAATTTGTATCAATAATAAATTAATCAAGTATCCAATAGTAACAAATAAATCAAAAAACTGCAAAATGAATTAAATTTGCATTAAAATTGTATTACACAATATTAAAGTTGAATAAGAAGAGAGAATTAAGAATGAATGAAAAACGTAACTAACGAAAAACAAGACAATGATCTCTAGAGTTAATTAAACTTGTATCAATAATGAATTAAAGAAGTATCCAATAGTAACAAATAAATCAAAAAAATGCGAAATGAATTAAATTTGCATTAAAATTGTATTACATAGTATTAAAGTTGAATTAAAAGAGAGAATTAAGAATGAATGAAAAACGTAACTAACGAAAGACATGACAATGATCTATAAACTGAATTAAACATATAAGTTATATCAATAATGAATTAAATAAGTATCCAATAGTAACAAATAAATCAAAAAACTTCAAAATGAATTAAATTTGAATCAAAATTGTATTACACAGTATTAAAGTTGAATTAGAAGAGAGAATTAAGAATGAATTGAAAACGTACTAACTAAAGACAAGACAATGATCTATAAATTGAATTAAACATATATCATTATTCGTGAATAAAACATGTATTATATGTATCTTATAAATTATTTTGAATTATA
>JAJOOO010013881.1:0-15526 GCA_029582685.1 Solanum piurae | reverse complement strand
AACTTAGGGAATTTAACTAAAATTTAATTAGGATGAATTAATATTGATTAATTAACGAGCTTCTTAGTTTCAACGAAATAAAATAACTTACTAAACTATAAACTAATAACCCAAAAATATAAGTATTAATTAACTAAACCAATTAACCAACTATTTAAGTAAAACTAAAATCTTTTGAGACGATTTTCAAATATTCATAAAATATACTAATTATATACGTAATTAGATAAAACATATATATTATCTAACAATTATAAAATGTGACAAAACTAGTTAAAATAACTTGCAAGCTATATTATTATTATCATTTTTTTTTTTTGAAATTTTATAAAACTAATTATTTTAAATCGTTTAAAATTGAAGAAGCTCGAAATGATTAATTTATATTGTGGAGGTCCAAAATTGGGTGTCAACACAAGTGTGTGTGTAGGATTCGTCTAACAAGTTTGAGAAACTTGACGGACGGCAGAAGGCTTAAACCTGGGTGTTTTTTGTCTTGGGTAACTAGGAATTAGAGTTTATAATTTCTTAGCTAGGAATTATAGTTTATAATTCCCACTATAATTCCTTAGATTATCTAGGTGTGTAATCTTTGTGTTGTTTGGAGTTGAGATAAATAATACAAAGCTGTGAACTAATTATTATTTTACAAAATTATTTACTAGAACTCACAAACAATAAAGAACAAGTAGTTAGTACGTGTTTCTTTACAGAATAAAGGGGGTCATAATTCCAAGATGTTTCATCCAACATGTTTTCTTGGAAAATATTTGTATTTTAAATAATTTTTAAAATTAATTTAGGTGTATTCATATGTAATATTGCAAATCTCTATGAAATGGAATGAGGAGGGAGAATTAGGGGCATATTTAGGATTTATATTAAGAACTCTATTAAATATACAAGAATTATGTGTCGAAAACCTAGTAACTGAGTAACATTTTGGTCTAGTGATAGAAATAGAACCTACTTAAGTTTTGTTTCCCATGTGTTTGAATCGCCTTGAGAACTTATATAGTGGGAGTGCGAGTGGGGTGGTGATAGGGGGTTTGGGGGAGGTGGGGGTTGGGATAGGGATTGATGGGTGTGTGGGGATTTGACAATAAATTTGATCAATAAAACATGAAAAATAATTAGAAAGTCATTTCTCATTTTAAGGAATTATTCCGCCATCTCTTTCTGTTCGCTTGCAGAGGTGCTTAAGTGGTCATTATCCGGGTGAATGGATGAGTTGGGGTAAGTAAGGGATTATGGAACTTTGATTTTATTTAGGAAGGAAGTTTTCTAGAATTTTGACCAATCAAACATAAAAAAATTAAAAAAAATTCCTCCATACTGTGTACCCCTATTGTGCGGTGCCACACACAATTTTTTGTATTTCAATACATGACTTCGAAGTCACGATACATATCTATGGTACAATCGAAACACAACTTAGAGTTTATTTGTATCGTACGGTACCATTTATGCTCAAAATGACATCCAAACATCAAATGAACAACGACACCACTATCAAAACTTGTTTTAAACTCATAAGAATCTAACCAAAACTTACCGTCCAAAGTCATCATACCAATGTTGGAAAATTATATGCACAACAGAAGTATATCAGCCTCATATTGTTTACATGAATAATAGACAACACCATACGTTTATGCTAATCATGCTAGAACACATAAACTTTCTGAAATTTAATTCAAAAATTACCTCTTGAAGCACCTTCAAGCGAATCCACAAGTTAGACGACAATTCTGTGACCTGTGATCCCAATTTCACAGGTGAACTATCTCAATACTTGGGTGGACAAGTATCATATAGAAAACTTATCATCCTTCCTAGGTTAGAAGACTCCTATTTATAGATATTTCTTCTCAATCCAAAAAGAAGAAACCAAAAGATACCTTGTTTTCTTGAACAAGATATACACGCTCTTTTCTTCCCTTTCCCCTATGAAATGGGATTATGAGTTCTAGTTAAATATGGTCATCTTAGGGACAACATAAATAATTACTGAAGCTTCTTATTATGAAAATAATTCCAAAAATTAATTTGATTTATTGTTACCATAATAAATTACAAATTATCCACTAGAAATTTGTAATTGCACTCATTTATTTATATTTTAAAATTCTCGGCCATTAAACACTTCTGTAGTTCCACACGCTAAGATTACGAATACTAATCAATTAATTAAAATCCAAGTCATTCCCATGATCATTCTATCCCATAAGGGTTCTTTCCACCATTAATGCAGGTTAAAACCCTTCCCAAATATTAACCACCTAGATTCTAAGGCTTTTAAGAATCAAAATACAAGTTGGGAAAGTAATTAACTTACCTTTACTAAAGAGATTGGTGGAAAAGCTGAAGAAACTGCCATAATAGCCCTTCTCAGTTCCAAGAACGAGGAAGTAGAAAATAAGATGTTTTGAGAACTTTTCGGCATTAAAACTCGACTTACCCCGCTATAGTGGTCCAACACACGGAATTAGAGACTCGGAAACCTTTCCAAAAGCTCAGATTTCACAACATACCTTCGACCCTTGACACTTTATACTAACCCCTTCAGGCCAAGTTTGATACCGGGAGTTTTACGCACCTGAATTCAATTCCAAAAGGCCTTATGGGTTCCTTAATGTATTAGCTACTAGAAAACATGAATCAAGCTTAGACTTATCACCCAACCCATTTTTGAATTTCCCTAGACCTCACCTTTCTCAGATTCAGTCCAAAACTAGCCTAACCTAGAATTTTTAAGTCTCTATCCAAATTTTTTTTGATCCGATTCTCCCACCGTTCGTCTATTCATAACGATCGAAACGTCTGCCTCAGACAATAAAATCAATTGGGCCAATTAGCATTAGGATATGCATAAAATGATGCAACAAATATAATATAAGTACAAGAACAAGTATACTTAAAAGGCATCTTAAACCGAACAAGCAAGGATTAAAAAGTTATACATAAAAGAGTACAAAATGTATTCTAGCTAAGTCATGTGTTGACTCAATCCACTAATTCATGGAAAATGGAGAGAATGGAGCTAACCAAAATCATTCGATAAATGCGTACACTATTTCACAAAAGGCTGCAAGATAACATATACTACATGAATTTATTATCTTTCCACACAAATATGCTACATTATTTTCACTAGATCACTTTGTCACATGCATATGCCTATATACAAACATTACACTATTCACTAACTACTTACATTTTGTAAAATATATATTATATACATATACTATTTTCACGTATAAATATTACACACATATTTTCCAATACACCATACTCAAGTACACATATATTCTTTCTCATATTGTGTATATACACTATTTCATATATCATATGAATATCATATATATATATATATATATATATATATATATATATCCTTGTATACTGTGTATACACACATCATATACCACCTTATATACATTATAATACACCATTTCATATATCATACCCAATTAAGATCATATAGACATATTCTTTTAAAAAAAGAGAGAGTGAACCCTATTGAAGAAGAGAGTGAGGTACAATAAGGTAATTTCTTCCTACCATCCTTCTCCAAGAGCTGTACGTGGGCGTTACCACTCATACAACTCTCATCCAACAAGCAGTTAACCTCTCTCTACAAGGAATGGAAGTGTGTGGATAAATCAACATCAAATATAAGATTATTTTTGTACACGATCTTATTACGACCATAGTGGTTGTTCTTATATCATTTTCTTCTTCCAAGCCTTTCTTAAAAATCAAAGCACTCACTCAGTTACTTATAAAATCCCAAATCTCTCTCGATCCCGAGAATTCTTCACGTGTCCATGTCGATTAGAGGTTCAGCTATCTTCCCCCCACCATTTAGCCTTCTGGACCCTAGGAAAAAAGAGAGTTGAATAATCAAAAAGAAAGAAGAGAAATTGGGTCATCTTTCTCGAAAGAGGCCACCTTCTCCCAAGATAACATTCTTGTACTTATAATCGACTGCTCTATGGCGGGATTCCCTCTTTTCTTGGCTCTGGCAATGAATTGTTGTTGTAGGTTATCAATTGTGAAGTTTCGTTTTAGCTCTAGACGGAAGGAATATCGTCTTGAGTCTTGAAAATGGTAGCTAAAATTAGATAAATTGTATGGGTGAAAGGTACTAAATTTATAGTCCCTTTGGTTATTGGTTTGTAAACTAAAACTATTTGGATTACTGGAATTTTAGGGCAAATCTTTTTGAAGTATATAGTATTTCAATTTCTTACTCCCTCGAGCAAGAAGTTTTTCATAATAAAATTTCTTATCTTCCTATATATTTCGTATTTATTTCTTCTTTGGTGTCTTAAGAATCTTGTTCTTTAACACATATTTACTTGTCAAGCTAGAAGTTCTTGATGTTTATGATCACTCTATATGGCCAACTTGAGGATAGTATTAAAACATAAAATAGTCTTAAGGATAGTTATTAGTCATTATATTTTCAAAGAGCATTTATGTCATTTCAATAGTAAAGACAATTAATTTGTTAGAACATCACATCAAGTTAGGCTAACTCACCTTAATTTATACTAATAATTTTTCCCTACACCAATACCATCATTCAATTATTACAGGGCAGGATTAAGCAAATATCAGAAATCCACTCTGAAACTTATCCAATTTTTTAGTTCAAAACAACTTATTAATTAGTTTAATTTCCTCTCTTACTCTAATATTATTTGTCCTAATCAAGTCATCCCCCCCCCCCTGCCCAACCTACCCAAATTACGTCAGAGTTATCACCAATTCTTTTCGCTCTCTGGTTAAATATATCTTGTGTTTAAATAAACGTATAGAAATTAACTATAAATAATTGAACGTACGAAACTTAAAACAAATTAAGACTGGTAGTACAAAATTGAAAGTTAAGCAAAGTAGTATAAACGCTTTTTGAATTAAAAATTGACAAAATACTATAAACGTTGTTATCAATTTGGTTAATATTCCCAATAAGAAAACACTAGTATAAACTATTTCCATTCATTTTTATTTATTTGTTTTGAATTTTACACTACTCTTAAAAACTAATAATTGATATAAGTATTTTATTATAATGTTTGTATTAATTAATGTTTAATTTTAAATCGTGAAAAATGATTTGAATAATACGTAATTAATATTAAAAATAAAACATGAAAATATATATGTTTGTTTCTTGATATGTTAAAAGTCACCATAAAAGTAAAAATGTTTTTTTTTGTATAATAGATAAGTAAAAGTTAATGAACAAAATATATATTCCCTGTGTTTTTTTTTTTTTAAATTGTTTGATCTACTTTCATTTTTAGTCCGTTTAAAAAAGAATGACATTTTTTAAAAATAATTTTTTAATTTCAACTTTCCAACTAACATGTTTAACAGCGAGATAAATCTTTAATTTCATACTACAAAATTCAAAATTCTTTATTATTTTTGGAAAAATGGTCTGATATACCCCACAACTTTGTTATTTGGAGTTGATATACCCCTCGTTATGAAAGTAACTCATATATACTCTTACTATTATACAAACGGCTCACATATACCCCTATCGTAACAAAATGAGCTCACATATACCCTTTATTTAACGAAAGTGAAAATGTTAGTTTTAAATTTATATTTTTGACTTTTAATTTTTTTAAAATCCATGTAGGGACATATATCCTTCTAGCAAAGTTCAAGGTATATTTTAATTTTTTTCATACATAAATTATTTTTTGACTTATTTGATTACCATTATTTGAGTTTTTTATTCTTATTTTTTTTTCTTTCATTCCTTAATGTAAAGAAAAAAAATTTAAAACTAAATTTTTTGTGGCTATATTATAATTTAAGACTATTTTTTTCGTCTTTATTGTAATTTAGTTTTTGTATTTGAAAAAACAATTTGGGTCATCTATATTAAATTTTACAAGAAAATTAGTGAAACATAATTAATAAACTTGATCATCAAAATAATAAATTTAAATTAGTCATTGAAACAAAAAATAGTCAAAAAAAATATGTGAGATGATTAAATATATCCATATAGGATTATATTTTTTAACAAAATATTTAAAAAAATTAAATTAAAATTATTTTATTCATTTCTATTAGAGGAAAAAAGTATATGTGAGCCATTTGTATAACAATATGGTATATATATAATTCGCTTTTATAACTAGGGAATATGAGCTCTAAATAACAAAATTGAGTGTTATATTAGGCCTTTTTTCTTTATTTTTTTAAAGTTTGTATCAAGTCAAAATAAGTTAAACAAATTAAAAGGAGTTTTATTTTTTTGGAAGATAGTATTGAAGTACGTGGATTGCATTTATAATTAGTCAACAAATTGCAGTACGTTGTTGTTGTCAAAACAAAAAAATTAGAAAAATTAAGAAAACATTGAAAGTGCGAGTGACAAACGAAACTGCTCAAGTCGTAGAAGAAGAAGAACAAATCAATGGAGAGCGGCGGCGCATTAGCAGGGCTTCACCGGAATCCCACTTTCCACCACCACCACCACCTTCTCCGGCCACCACGAACCGCCGTTAATAATCTTCTCTCTTCTTCTTCCTCCACCAATAAGCGCCATTTTTCTCCTCTTCCTCTCAAGGTTTTTGCTCCGCTACACTAATGTCCTTTTTTTTTTGGTTATTTTTTGAGTTGAATAAATTGGATGTAAGGCTCGAACCCGAGAACTCTAGTCAAATATGAAAATTGAAAGAGTGAATCACTCTTTTCACCTACGCTACTTTCAATTCCAAATGTCTATGCTTATATTTGTGTTTTTTTAACGTATTATCTATTTATGTTTCTGTAATTTGGTTCATGTAATTTAAGTGTTATTTGTTAATTTTCTCTGTTATACAGTTTCAGAAGCAGTCACATTTTGCTTCTTATAGTTATAATTGCTCCATAAACGATAGGAGTGCTTTTCAGGTGGATTATTCCGCTAGGTATTTTTTTTCCGTTTCTACTGATTTTCAGTTTTCCGATAAATATTTTCACTTCATTATTGTTTTGATTAGTACATTTCGATTGATACATGACAAAATTGAATCGATATCACAATGGAAGTACTACCATATGCTGCTTTAATATTTAAGGTTTTATTTGTGAGTTCGACTTGTTCAGCATTTCCTGTGTGGCTATTATGCGAAATTAGAATAATCTAAAATACATAAATCAATTAACTACTGCTCAATGTTGTGTTTAGCTAAGCTTAATGTAAGTGCATGAAGATTCACACTACCTGAATTTTAGGTAGCTTTATCGCCCAGAACTTGTATGTTATACTTTGTTACAAACTAGTGATGGATAGCCAAAATAAACGCGGAGATGAATATGCTTTTATGGGGGTTAAAACCTATTTTTCTTTGGGGTAAGACCTTAACCTCAGGGACCTCATTGGATCATAGGCTAGTCACTGTATATATTGAAGATCATACAGTTTGGAAGAAGAATAATATCTCAACATTCTCAACTAATGTTCTTAAAAGTAGCTTTTATCGGATGTTCATTTTTCAACCTTACAAAGTGAGGTGGTTAAATCTCCCCATTTTGAACCAGCCTTCGTTCTGTGAGACGACCTCAGAGTTCATCAACCATAAGAAACAAATGCATAAAACTAGAGCTTAGTAACATTGATGCATCAACAACACATTTTCCTCTAATTATACAATTTTTTATTTTCAGATCATCTATCAAGTGCCTCTAGATCTAGTGCTTTGCTTGTTTGCTCTTAAAAAGAAAGAACGAAAAAAGATCTAGTGCTTTACTTGTTTAATCACTAGTGGACAACTGATAAAAAGTGTTTTCTTTATAAAAGCAGTGCAACACCTGAATTAGCCAACATCGACTGGGACAACCTTGGTTTTGGGGTTATGCCTACTGATTATATGTATAGCATGAAATGTTCTCAAGATGGAAACTTTTCTAAGGGCGAGCTACAACGTTTTGGGAATATTGAGTTGAGCCCAGCTTCTGGGATATTAAATTATGGACAGGTCTGTTTTGCAACTTGCTGGTGTTTTTTCTTAATCTTAAATATATTGCTTATGCTATTCATTTTAATGATTACTGCTCCACTTTCGTCTGTCATACTTTACTTAAAATGCTTTTAGAAATATTGATAGGGATTGTTTGAAGGTTTAAAAGCCTATAAAAGACATGATGGCAATATATTGCTGTTTCGACCCGAAGAAAATGCTCTGCGCATGAAGATGGGAGCAGAACGTATATGCATGCCTTCACCATCTGTTGAACAGTTTGTGGAAGCAGTAAAAGCCACTGTGTTAGCAAATGAAAGATGGGTAAATGTGACGATTCAACGTTTTAGTCGGTAATCTTCTTGTTGGGTGATTCCGGTCCTGACTGGTTTCCCTTTTCAATTCCTTCAGATTCCTCCACCAGGTAAAGGTTCATTATACATAAGACCACTGCTTATGGGAAGTGGAGCTATTCTTGGTGTTGCTCCAGCTCCTGAGTACACATTCCTGATTTATGTATCACCTGTGGGAAATTATTTTAAGGTACTTTTTTTACGTATTCTTGGCTTACAAGTGCATCTGCTTTTTTTTTTAATGAGATAGGCATAGATCTTTTAGGATTTCTTCTCCTTTCTGTTTTTCCTTCTGCTAATGAGCAAACTAGCTTTTGTATTGTCATAAGTGTGACCTTTGACTACTTAGAAGTTGAATACATTGATACAGGGGTGATTTTTTTCTTCGTCACCACTGCTTGGCAGTCCGCACACTCTGCTTAACTTCAGCCTACAGACACACTCACAATTTTCGTCTAAGTCCTTGGACTGTTTTCTTAGGCAGCATATGAATAATAGCAACACAGAAACATATAGGAACAAGTCCCAACCTTTATTAATCTCACAGATATACAAAGGAATAGGCTTAACGGGTTATTCCAAGGCATATAACATGTTTGAGATGTAATTAAACTGTGTTCATCATTTTGAAATTGCATATTTGTGTACAAAGGATGCATGTATATATTTTAATCTTACTTTTAGTGTTATCCTTGTTTGGTATTTCAGTTTTTCTCTTACATATCACATTCCATGAAAATGTTTATCATTGGTAAAAAGTGCTTGCACCTTTACTTAAGAGAAGTTCAAAACAAAAATCATCGGACTCTGAAATCACTTGGTTAATTGCCTGGGGATCACACACAACTGCATTTAATACATGTATCAAAAACCTTTCCTATTTTGAAAAAAAGTGTTATATATCTTCCCCCATGTGTATGAGATTACCCATCAAGTCAATTATCTCTTTCAAGGAATACTTTCATCTTTGCGAAAAGTTTCAAAACTTATTCAGCACTAACAGTATGTTATAAAAATCAATGATGAATTCACCATTCTGATTGGGAAATAACTTTTCCCATAAACCACCCTAATAAAACTTCCGTCAATGTTCATTCCCATTTGATATGTAAAAGGATAAATCATTTTGGTCCTTTGTACAAATTAAACTTCACTTATAAAAGCCTAAGCCTATAAACAAGGAAATCTTTTCTGGTAAATTATATGAAGAGATAATTGTTTTAAGTTCGTCAGGATCCATGATATTATTGGTTTTAACCTATAGAGAAAAAAAATGATTTACAAGTATTGCCCAGAGGGGATGGGGAGCACAAATTATATATGCAATTGTTTCCCCTGTTCTGCTGTTTATTACATTTCATATGGTTATAGGAGAGTTTGAGTTGCTGATTGAGTATCATGAGAAGGATTGGAATTAGACATAAGGTGTTGGGTTGTTAGGTTTTGTTGTGATGATACAAGAATATTCATTAGATCTGAATTCCTTTTTGACTAAATTCTGAAATGTTCAAAAATTTGTATGAATTTAAGTCCTTGATGATGGTTGTGGAAAATCTCGGGACTGCCAAATACAGCTGGTGTATGAAGTGAAAATTTGATGCGAAAACAAAAAGTGAACAAGTTATGATAATTATCTCACAATCTTCATACTGATTTCAAGACAAAAGGTTATGGTGTTGGTGAGAAATACATAATGGATAGGAAGATGTAGGTTTGTTGTTAATTCTCAATCTTCAAGTGAGCATGTCATCTTTTGTTGTAGAATTCCATGTTTGTGTTCTAATAATCATGTTATGCGTTGGGTACTCTCTACCGTCACTTCATTTTTTACTTTCTTGGCAGGGAGGTATGGCACCAATAAATTTGGTAATTGAGACAGAAATGCATCGCGCAACTCCTGGCGGTACTGGAGGTGTCAAGACTATAGGAAATTATGCTGCAGTAAGCTAGGTTTACGGTTTTTTTTTCCAGATATCTGCTTATGCAACACAAAGTATTGGAGCCTTAGTTTCATTTTCTTCTTGGGGATTGACGATGATAAATATTCATGAGTTCCTACTAAGCTTGCTTGTCCTTTTTGTATTTTTGATGTCATCCTCACCCTTTGTTCATTCCTTGAATATACGATATGTCCGCTGCGTTCAGCTTAACCCTTGAACTTCTGCACTCCATCTATTCCTCTAAACTTTTGAGCCTTTCACTCTTGTGTTACACTTGATGTGTTTACAAGGGGATTTGCAGTTTTATTATCATATTATTAGATGGAAACATCTAACTTTATAGGGGAGCTGTTATCATGAGAAGAAAAATATTTGTGCTTCTACTAATTATTTGATGCCTAACGTATAATTCTAGAATGAAATAGGTCTAAATGGACCGAAATGGATATAGGGATTCATATGGCTGACCAAAACTAGCTTTAGGATTGAGGCGTAGTTTCTATTGTATGTGGATAATCAAATCTGCAATTGTTGATGACTTCATTTTCATCTTTGGGTATGTAAATGTAGGTTCTGAAGGCACAGAGTGCTGCTAAAGCAAAAGGCTACTCGGATGTTTTGTACCTTGATTCTGTTAACAAAAGATACCTAGAGGAGGTTTCCTCTTGTAATGTCTTCATCGTGAAGGTATAATGTTACGTCAATTTTATCTGTGCACCAAAACTATTCTTTTAGTATTTTCATTAGGGTTAATGACGAAGAAATATGTGTCCGGGGATTTTTTAAAGTAACTTCTTATTTCGTATCCTTTTTATCTTTTCCCATTTTGGCTTACATATGGGTTAGCTCATCATTGTCTCCTGTCAAACACAAATGGACTTCTCTTCCTTTTTTCCAAAAGAAAGAGCTCTTTCCTTCTGGTGAATGCGTGTAAATTCTTGGCATGTGTAGTCGGCCAATTGAAACATTTGCTAGTCTTAGGCAAGAATAAAAATTATAAGATTCACCAAGATATTTGTCAAGCAGTGGAATTTTTCCTACAAGGATATTCTAAATTCTCCAAACAGACTTCTTTGCAAATTATCATAATGATGAAGACAACTATGTTTCTATATACTATTTCTCAGGGTAATCTGATAGCAACTCCTGCAATTAAAGGAACCATTCTTCCTGGTATCACACGAAAGAGCATAATTGATGTAGCTCTAAGCCAAGGGTTCCAGGTAAGCCCCCTTCTGTTTGTCTAATACAAAAACATGCTTGAGACTAATATAATCTTACTTGCCATATCATAAGGGTTTCAAAAATATACTTATATTGTGTTTCATATGTGCAAGCAATTGGAGTTCCTTCTCTTCTTCTTTTTTTCCTTCCAAATTCAATTTCTTGATATTTATAATCCCTCTAGCTTACCTCAGGTAGATGTGAAGATGGTGTTCATCATATTTGTAATGAAACCCCAGTCTAGAAATCAATGAATATTGTGCTTATTCTACCAACTAGCATATACAATTCTGAGCTTTGTAAAAGGGATGTCATTACAAATTTTACAGTTCCAGTGGATGAGAAAAAGAAATGTTGCAGACAGATTATTCAAGACATAGGTAACTGAGAGTTGTTTTCATGTTTTAGCAATAAAAAATTTGGCTTACAATCTCAGATGTATGCAACAAGCTAAGGGAAATGGTTCTGCATTGGTTAAATCACCTAGGTAGAACTTCAATTCTATTGAATGATAGAATTGAGCCTTTCATGACTATTGCATATATGTTGGTCATCTGGCTAGGAGAAAACTTAGAATCTTTCAAGTTTAGCTCTAGCCATGGTGAGTCAAATTCGTAGCAAAGACGCTTTGATGATTAGGTTCCTGACATAATGATGGACTTCACGTTACCATTCCTTTAATTTTCTTCTAGTTCCCTTGGCTGAGCTGGTAACTAAATACTTCATGTATCACAAGACTATTATTCTAAGACCATAATGTTTTCAATATGCAGGTTGAAGAACGACAAGTTTCTGTGGACGAATTGCTTGATGCTGATGAAGTGTTCTGCACAGGAACTGCAGTGGTTGTGTCTCCTGTTGGCAGCATTACTCATCTTGGGAAAAGGTATCTACATAAATCGGAATGGATCTAGATAGACTTTTTCATCCAGATACTAGCCATTTCAGTGTGTTATCTCTTTAGGTGTCTCCTGCTGCAGAACGTGAGATGGCCATGAACATATACATCATGATTTCTAAAATTAGTTGCTTTGTCAGTGCATGAATACCCATGTGAACGTTTGTATATGTCTGGATCACGCACGTTCTGGCTTACATTTGTGCAGGATATCATATGGAAGTGATGGGGTCGGTCGTGTATCAAAGCAATTATATTCTACACTTACAAGCCTACAAATGGGACTAGCAACGGATAACATGAATTGGACTGTTGAGCTAAAATGAGCTTTGCTATCTTTGGATTAAAGTTATATTCACTGATAGTGAATATTCGTGATGCTATCAGTGCAATTTTACTGCTCACAGCAGGTTATTACTTTATTTTCAAGGTTTATTAGGCATCTTATGGAGAGCTACCTATTGTTGTATGTCAAATTTAGTTCATGCTGTATTTCTTTTTATAATGTCGATGCACATAACTTAAACACTCTCTTCTAGCTTAAGTTTGTCTGAAGTTCTCGCCTTGTCATGTAGACTTTTATATGTCTGTTAATGATCTCAGTTGATATCATTTGTATATGTCTGTGTTATATCTCCTAGCTTGTTTGGGACTGTGGCATAGCTTTTGTATATATCTTCACAAACCAAGATCTTCTCTTTGCAAGTTGCTGATCGCTTAACATGTCTTCCAACTTGGAGACACTTCCAATGGAGACTGTCAAAATCAGCATTCTGATTTGACTTGTTGGGGAAATATAAGCGGCCACAAAGAGGATGGAAGAAGGCGATAGACATATCAAACTCACTTCATATCATTAGAAAACTCAACTCTTACATAACATTGTAAGAGAAGTTTATACAGGTGTTAATTGAAACCTATTAAGTAGGCTAACATGCACTTGAATCTAATCACATCGATATCATAAAAGTCTCCTAAACAATACAAAAGATCATATTCCTAAGTTAACTAAAAAACATGAACCTAGTGTAACAATCTGTTCCGTCATTATTTAAAGCACCTCGTGCAGAGTCTTAGGAATTTTTTAATTACATCGCCAATTTTAAATTTGGGGTGACATGATGAAATCTTGGAAATTGAAATTGATTCAGACTGACATCATCCCACCATAGTGGTGTGGTAGCCGCTATAACGGGGTCAGAGAGGGAAATTTTTTGAAAACATGAGTTCTTTCAATTTTCCTACTCCTCTTTTGTGGTAAAAACAGACGAGGGTTACTCCAAAACCTTACAAGAGGTGCTCCAAGCTTGGAAACCATGGATGGGAAGGATTTCAGCGCGAGGAGGGTCAAACCCATGGAATTCCGGTCTACCTTCGTCAGGTTTCACACACACAAAGCCAGAAACTCGTGCTCAGAGTTGTTTAGTAGTTGCTTGACGTACGGTAGGTTAGGCCTTTTAAACTAAATAGTTAGACCTTTCTTTACCCGTATAATACTTGTGAATTGTCAGAAGTTTGCATGTATAGTCCTTTGGGCATGGAGTTTGGGCGGACGAATGTGTGGATCACAATTATTTAGGGTGGTAAGATACTTAATTTGATGATGCTAATCTTACAAATGTTGCTGGGTATTGTCCTAGGGTGGTAACCTGTGGGTTATGAGTTATAAACCATAAAAACTGTCCAAAAAAAGTCGTCCTAAAGTAAGTGATGGTTGTTCTTTCCCAATGTATGTTATGTATGCATGTTAACTATCATTGTAGTGAAAACTGTACAATGCATGTTGGAAAAACATAAGGGTGAAATGTGAAATAATGAATTGTTGGCAATCTCATCCTATGCAAGCGGTTTATTTACTTGTGTGACAAGTGTGATTGTATTTCAGTGTGATTTTGATTGTGTTTGTGTGACTGTCAGTGGCTCGGGTACTACACCTGGTATAGGATATCTCTTGATTGTAACGGGTACCACACTTGGTATGTATTATTGGTAGACTCAGGTAACATGCCTGATACGGGATATCATTCTGTTGGCTCGAGTATCACGTCTGATATGTAACATCTCGCAATTTGAAAGAACTAGAAAGAAATTTAAAATCTGGAAAGTCATTTTTGGAAAGTATAAGGAAATCTGGAAAATTTTAAGCAAGTTAAAGTGAGTTTTTGGTCAACTTCAAACGACCATAAATCCTAGATCAGGATGGGTTAGGTGTAGTTCCAGATTTGGTTGGAAAGCTCTCGGAATGATCTTTCCAACGCCGCCAAGCTTGCGCGATTCCGAGTTCGTATGAGTAAGTTATGCCTTTCGGAAGTTGGGCTGTTGGATTAAGAAAAGTCCAAATCCGGATTTATGAAGGGTAAACTAGTGTTTTACATACCTGATTTGCCTATTTCGTTTTTAGGAATTAATTAGGGGTAAAACAAGACTTTATTCAGTTTAGAAAAATTAGAATTTACGCTAGGACTTGGAGAGGAGAAGAAAGAAGAGAAAAGAGGAGAGAAATCAAGAAATCGCCAAGAACGTTCAAGCTTTGCGAGTGAAATTCGTCGGGGGTGATCCCTACAAGGTATGTGAGATCACATAGTGATGGGTTAGTTCATCCACACGCCAAACTTGTTTCAATTCAGCAAAAAAATTGGAGTTGTTTGAATGTTAAGAAAGTGAAGTTCTTAAAGAACATTGTTGAATTCTTGTTGGTTGATTGTTGAATGCCTAGTGTTGATTTGATTCGTGTTTCCGGGTTGTTTTTCGAGTTAAATCTATTGGGTATTGAGGGTACTAATGATCCTAAGTGTTTAGGAAAAGAACAATTGAAGTTAAGAGGGTTTAGAGATGAAAAACGGAGAAGAAAAGTCGTCAAACACCTGGGGATAGGGGTGGGGAGTCGCGCCAGCCAGCGCCCCCCAAAGGGGTCTCTGAATGTTCACCCTTGGGGCACCGCGCCAGCCAGCGCCCCCCAGACTGGTCTCTGAATATTGAGGGTTGGCGCCCCACGCCTCTTAGAGCGCCAGGGACACCAGTTCTCCCCATTCGTTCCCCACCTTTTCGTACTTGTTCCTTAGCAATGTACCTATGTTTCTAAATTGAATCCAACACTCTAAGGTACATCTAAACATCATGAAATCATCCATA
>JAJOOO010013880.1:0-55368 GCA_029582685.1 Solanum piurae | reverse complement strand
ATTAACACCATGTAATATTGTTTTGTCGATATTTATGATAATATTTTTAAATTATAATTTATAATTTATTTTAATAATTATAAAAAATATATAATTTTAAAAAAAGTGGGCTAGCCCGGCAAGCCTGTAGCCCACGTACTTGTGGGCTGGGCCGACCATTTTCTGGCCCACACCAAAAATGGGCTAGCCCGGCCTGACCCGTAAAATGTCAAAACCTGTATGGATTAGCCCGGATGGGGTGGGCTAGCCCATATTGACAGCTCTACTTTTTTCCAAGTGAAATTTTATATGATGTAAATTTTAATTAATCAAACTTTAATATATACCAATGATAAACTAAAAAGATATATGCTAATAATATTAAGCTACCCTCAGATTTAATAACCGACTTATTTTATGAAAAGATAACAAGAGATAAAAAAAAACGACTCATTGCATTGCTAGATTCAAAATATTAACTGACTAGAATTGTGTTGGATGATTTTTTTAAAAATAATTTTAATCAGATGCAATTTCAATTATTTTATTTTCTTTAAAAAAAAGGTACCCACTATTCGCCAAAACTAGAGGCACAACGGCACAAGGAGTTGTTTGTACTAGGGGCAAATGTGGGGTACGAAAAATTAAAATACTCCAAAAAGAGATGGCCCTCCACAAATTGTGTAGCTACGATAATACTGAATATGACCATATAATAAATTAATAATACACAAATTTTAAATAATATAAAGTTGTAAATAATTTTATCGTGTTTATATCACTATATGGCAATGACAGTGGAAAAAGAATCGAGTAAAAATTAAGAAAAAAATCGCAACAAGTTGGAGAAAGATAATTTTTAAAACATATCTGAAGAGTAGCAGTAAATTTTCTTCACAATATTAGGTATTTTAATTAATTTTCAGTAGTTGTGACATTTATTTCACCCACAAGAATAAATAAATGAAAAGAAAGCTTTAAATTGATATATCGTCCGTCTCAAATTATCTATCGTGATGTAAATAAACATTTTAATGAAAACAAAGATATTTTGAGATATGAATGTGGATAATTTTTAAAGAAATATGAAAAATAAAAATACGATAAATAATTTGAGACAAAAAAATAGCGTACTATAATTTTTAAATCGACTTATTAATAGCTGTTTAATAGGTCTAACGAAAAGGAAATTAATAACCTTTATTGTTAATTTGACTAAATCCAAAGAATCTAGTTTAATATATAGTATATTATATACTTCTTGCAGTTTATATTAAAGTTGATGTACTATCCACCTGTGACAAAGATTAGCTAGTATCTTTTATTATTTAAATGTTGCACTTTATTTTTATAATAATTAACAATAATAATAATACCAACAAAATCTTATAATATCCCCCAAATACTGTTTCTGTAAATAGTTTGAGATTCTTTAAGTTAGACAAATAGATAAGACTTTCAGAATTAGTTGTAATACTTTATATTTTTACTGCCAAGTGCCAACTTGCTGCTCATTTTGCTCCCTTTTGGTTGAGGCGCGAATTAGATATCTCGTTGTTTATTGTAATAAATCTTTTTACGGTTTAGCAGTAATTTTTTTTAACTTTATCTCCTACATAATATAATAACTCAATCACAATATATAATTTAATAAATTCTAAACAAGAATTGAATCCAACTCTTTACGTAAAGAACACATCTCTTCAACTATATTCTTATACACAATATAATATAAAATTATTAGTGTTCATAAGTGAGGAATTCTTTCTTACGATGAATAAAAAAATTGCGGATAATAGTGTGGCTAAATGAATATACCAATAATTTTCTAGAGGTTATTTAAGTGAAAAGAGATAAAAGAATAAAATAATGAGTGAAATAATATATTAGTGGCAAAAAAAAAAGTATAAAGAAATGACTGGACATCTCCTCCACACTAATATCCAAAAAGTTAAATTTTGTTAATTTCTTCATAAATAGGAATACTATTCGCATTTTCTTTTATTAACATTATTAAGATAATATCAAATTATTGGTAAGATAAGTCATAAATAAAAACTTGTTTGTGATATTACACATATTAACTTTCTAGAAAAAGAATTTAGACACATTTTCTTTACATTGATATTCAGTGAAAGAATCTAGACAATATCTTAGTTAATGAAGAAATTTCTTTCATACTAATATTCAAAATTAAATTTAATTAAAGTACTTGACAACAAATCGCCTCTTCTAAGATACTATTCTAATTTTCTTCTGATAGTCATAAATAAAAATTTATTTATCTTACTAAATACATTAACTTTCTAGGAAAAAGAATTTAGACACATTTTTTTTCAGTTGATATTCAATAAAAGAATCTGGACAATATCTTAGTCAATCTTCATACACTTCTCTTTTGAAATAATATTAACATAATAATATCAACTTAATTTAATTAATCTAATCAAATTCAATTTTTAACTCCAAGTAAAAGGTAAAAATATCTCTGTGGTCCCCACAAGGGACATTTCCGGAAATTCACACATTCCCGCTGACCATGCCACGTCATTTTCTAATCACATACCTCCACGTCACCATCTCCTATTCATCCTACCGTCCATTTATAATCTAACGGCTGTAAATCCATTATTCCAGATGCTTCCAAATTTTTATACCATAGTTATTAACTAACCAAACCACGATTCCCGCAAAACGTGTCTCCACTGGTGGAGAAGAAACCATAGTTAAGTAAAGGGTAAAAATGGAATTAACAAAAATATATAGATACATTATACATACACATGCATAATAGCCATAAAGAAGAAGAAGCTGAAAGCTACAAACAGCAAAAAAGGACGAGGAGGGTTTTTTGGTGACTTTGGAGTGAATCATAGCCGTTGAATCTTCTTTGTATCTGAATCATACGGTTGAAAAGTTATCTGAATCTTCCATTGCCGGCGAGCTAGAATAAAGGCATTATCCTCAGATCTGTTTTTCCGGTAAGGTTTTGTTTTGTTGCTTCATTTCATTATGTTGATTTTATTCCTGATTCATTGGTCCTTCGATGTTCGTTCTGGTTCATCTGAGTTTTATTCGCATTTTATCTGATTTTTTTTCCAGTTATTGAATGAAAATGAGAGTTAATAATACATTAGAGTGTAATAAATGATTATATTTTTGAGAAATTAATTAGATTGGTTGTATTTGAAGGTTTTGTTACATGATTTGAGTTTACCTGTTTAAGATTTGTAATTTTTTTTTGTGTTATTGAATGAATGTGAGAGTGCTACAGTTGAATGCTAAGAAATGTTTCTTAATTGTTTGAATAACACTTTATTTAAGCAATAGCAGAGTGTTAAAGAGTGTCATTTGAGTAAATTAATTAGATTCTATGAATTTTGTGTATTTAATGTGTTTGAAATGATGTTTAGTTTTAAGTGTTTGTAGCTGTGATGGTGGAGGTTAGCAGGTAGCTGGTGGAAAAATATGAGGTTTATGCAAGGTGGTTTGAATACCACAATCATCCCTGAAAGGAAGAAAAGATCGAGTCTTTGTACAAAAATCTATGTTTTTGTAAATCTTTAGAAATGAGAGATTGAGTACTAGTAATCTTAGGGAAGAGTGTAACTGATTACTCAAAAATCACGCTGTTTTAGCGATAAAGCAGTGTGTTTTGATAGGAGATAGTGTCATCTGTGTAATTAACTAAGTTCTCTATGTAGAACGTGTTTTTTAGCGAGTTTCAGTTTCAAGTGGTTTATAGCTTAGCATTGATTGTGAGCACATAATAGATGCTTTTCAAGATTTGAAAGCCTTGTGTTAGTTATGCTTTTGTTTCCTATTTCCTAAGTGCTGAGGAATTAGAAAATCAGTGACAGGGTCAGGAGCCTAGTGCTACCATACTGGTGTCATCTGCAAATCAGTGAATCTGTTTGTATTGGGTTTAACTTTTATACTGGTCCAACTGGGTAGAGTTGTAGTAAGCTTGAGTTGTTAGCTTAGAAAAATATGGATAACCAGCCTAGTACAACTGGGCAAATACACCACCATAACTGCGTTTCAATCTCAAAGTTGTGGGGGAGCTGATGTAAATAAATTCCTCACTGTCACAGTGAATGTCACTTGCATTTTTTTTTTATATTTTCTATTTGGTTGTTTTGGTCATCCATGACATGAATAACCTTGTAATGCTCTTATAACATTTCTTGACTAATGGCATGAATTAATCCATGTTGTATTCTGATTTTGTTTTATATCTCTTTACAGATCTTTGGCACTGTCTTATTCACATCATAAGATGGCTCTTCTAATGTAACACTTGAGATTCTTGATCTCTTACTGTCCCATAGTTGATGTGATAGTGATATTTGCTGTTGCCTGTGGCATCATCTGGGTTGGTTTTGGTTCCTGTTTGCACATTGATGATTGTTTCCAGATTGAATCATTTCCTGACGTGCTAACAATCCGCTTCTGAGTTTGGTGCTCAACTGAGAGTGCGTGGAAAGATCTCTTCCGCTGCCATCTCTTTTGTTGATTGTGACGCCCAACTGTGTTTCTCGACCTTTTATGTCTCGTAACCTGGATAATTGTCCTGTTCAGACCCAGATGGCTGTGGCAATCTTCAAGAGCCCACTTGGCGGGGAGTACCATGGGAAAGGTAGGATGGAAAGGAAGTCGACTGGGAGGAGACGTGTTTTTGTTCAAACTGAGACTGGTTGTGTACTGGGGATGGAGTTAGAACGCAGTGACAATGCACATACTGTGAAAAGAAGGTTGCAGCTTGCACTTAACTTTCCAGTTGAGGAAAGTTCTTTGACATTTGGTGATAGGGTGTTGAATAATGACCTAAGTGCTGTTCGCAATGATTCCCCTCTACTGCTGACAAGGAACTTTATGCATCGAAGTTCATCAACTCCATGCCTTTTACCCACAGGGAAGGATCATATCCAACCTAGAGATCAAAGTGGTCCTATTGAAATACTGGGAAATGTGGGTCGCTTTGCCGAGACAAAGCAACTTATCCAGGAAATTGTGAAGGCAATAAAGACTGGAGTAGATCCACTTCCTGTTCATGGTGGACTTGGAGGGGGGTATTTTTTCAGAAATAGCAGAGGTGAGAGTGTTGCTATTGTTAAGCCCACAGATGAAGAACCATTTGCGCCAAACAATCCTAAAGGATTTGTGGGCAAAGCTCTTGGGCAGCCAGGTTTAAAACGATCAGTCAGAGTTGGGGAAACAGGGTATAGGGAGGTCGCTGCATATCTTCTTGACAATGATCATTTTGCCAATGTGCCAGCTACTGCATTGGTGAAAATCACTCACTCAGTCTTTAATGTCAATGATGGTGTAAATGGAGACAAGCCTCACAGCAAGAAGCAACTTGTGAGCAAGATTGCATCTTTTCAACAGTTTGTTCCCCATGATTTTGATGCTAGTGACCATGGAACCTCAAATTTTACTGTTGCTGCAGTGCATCGCATTGGAATATTAGACATTAGGATTTTTAACACAGATAGACATGCAGGGAATCTTTTAGTTAGGAAGCTAGACGGTATTGGAAGGTTTGGTCAAGTAGAGCTCATCCCCATTGATCATGGGCTCTGTCTTCCAGAGTGCTTGGAAGATCCGTATTTTGAGTGGATCCATTGGCCCCAGGCATCTATTCCGTTCACAGATGATGAACTTGAGTACATTAAGAAACTTGATCCTATTCAAGACTCTGATATGCTACGAAGTGAACTCCCTATGATTCGTGAAGCTTGCCTTCGTGTCTTGGTCCTTTCCACCATTTTTCTCAAGGAAGCTGCCGCTTATGGTCTCTGTCTTGCGGAAATTGGTGAGATGATGACCAGGGAATTCCGTAGTGGGGAGGAAAAACCAAGTGAGCTTGAAGTTGTTTGTTTGGAGGCAAGAAGCCTGATTGGTGAGAGGGAGATTCTTTCTCCTAAGACTGAAGTGGATAACGAGTTTCAGTTTGACATAGATTGCGAAGATGCTGGATTTGAGTGTAGTCCCAAATTAATCTCTCAGGATTTCACGAATAGAAACCCATTTCATCTTCCAATTGGAGGAAATGGCTGCTTCCCACTCTCTAAACTAGATGAAAGTATTGAGGAAGTGGAAAGGGACGAAGAAGACGAGAAGAGCTTTAATTATGTTTCTGCCCCAGCAAAGAACATTACTATGTCAAAACTTTCAATGTCTCTCAAGAACACCAGCTTAGGTGAGAAGAAACTGAAATATCCTAATATCTCAGGAACAAAACCAGAAAACGGCTATCTGGCTAGTTCCTCGTCTGGACATCGTAGTGCAAATGAGCAGCTTCCTGCAAGTGTCACCTTTGTGAAGGTATCAGATATGAATGACGTCGAGTGGGGTTTGTTTCTAGAGAAGTTTGAAGAGCTTCTTTACCCAGCTTTCGCCAAACGCAAGTCTATCACCCTTGGTCAGAGGCAGATGCAAAGGCTTGGAACTTCTTGCCAGTTTTGAGAATCGAGGTATTACTATATTAAGTATGACTTATGCCTAAATAAGATTGAACGAAGTGGTGATAGAGTGCGGGAGTAGGAACGTTAGAATATGCTGTAAATATTTTTGAAACCAGCCGAGTTGAAGGGCTGAGTAGAATTGGTTGTAGATTTTCTGTTTTCTTGTTGACATCTTCAATCTTTCCCCCCTTTTTAACTCTTTGTTAGATAAATAATTTGTAGAATGTAATTCGAGAAAACGAAAAGTTATGTACATATTGGATGCCTTCTTATGATTTCTATGCCTCAACTTGCTTGGATTTTCATTGTGACAAGGGAAACTCGTAGCTATTAATTACCTTGAACTCCTGTGCAATAGCTCGCAAGATAAATAGAAGAGGTAATCTGCACTAGACAAATCCGGTTTGTTTAGTGGTTTGTGTTCCTTTTCCATCAAACAATATATTCAGTTGGCATATTGTCATGTCAGTCCAGGTTGTATATTTGTATTCTGGAAAAAGTAATACAACATTTGTGACACGCTAAGCAACACCATTATAGTAAAGGCAACAAAAAAGTGCAGGTTGGGTCCCTATAAGAAACTAGTTGCCACTTTACTGATTGATAAAGTTTAAAACTTAACATCATTAAAGAAAAATCAAGTGGAATCCATATAATAAAGTAGTACTTACTAATTAAATTAATTTGATATTGAGATGTAACTCAAATCAACAAAAGTGAAATATAAGGTAGTGCAGTCAAATCTCCTCATTTGACTGGATACTTTTTTATTGATATAATCGAATATTATTATAGAGAATATATACTTTTACCTAGTATAAAAGTCCGTGAAATGTTATTTTACATGTTATTTTTTATATTAGTTACTTGGGTTGAGGACTTTTCAAAAACAGTCTCTTTACCCTTGCAAGTACCTTAGCTCCTCAGATCCACTTAGGGAATATGTTGTTGTTCGTTTGCGTTATAAAGAAGTTTGATTACATCTATTGCTTATAACGATGAATATAACTTTTGTTTAAAGAACCCTATAAAGATCATAATATCATAAATGATAAGTAGGACCTTTTAAAGTATAGTTTATAAAGTGTTGTCGATTTGGTGCGTACAGCTAATCTAAGTTGAAAAGACAGATTTTGACATTAAAATGAAAGCAAGATAAAAAGAGATAAGCAGATAAAGATAAGATTTGGTGCAAGTCTGCATCAAACTAGACAATTTTTCATACACTTGTATCATCACCAGAAAATCACTTTACGCATTTATATTTAAGTATTATTTAAAAAATTATAACACTAATATATATGTTTTAAACATGCCTCCAAGGTCTTTCAGCAAGATTAAGACATTGTTTATGTCTAAAACAATAAATCAAATGATCAATAGTCATTCCAGCAGCTTGCATGAATGAATTAATAACAACTGGACCAACATGCCTTAATCCTCTCTTCACTAAATCTTTGCTAATTGCTTCTGCTTTTGAACTTCTTAATGGTACATTTCTTGCATTTCTAAATCTGTTAATTATTGCTTTATAATTCATATGGTTCCACATGTAGCAACTCAAAGATCCAAATTCCTCCCCAATCTGCATTTTAAGGAGTAATAAACAAATCAATTTCACTTTTATGCACTGACAACGTAAAAATATAAAAAGTGAAATTAATAAGTTGAAAGTAAGTCAGATGATTATCTACCATGTCAAATCAAATTTAATATAGAACATAAGTTTACCAACTTGATTTGGTAAAGATGGTACTTAATTTACTTTTGTATATGGTCATCGACTTATTCACTATAACACTAAAGTCATACAAATATTTTTGATACATTTAAAGTAATTGACTCTTCATTTTATATTATTTCGTTGTTATTATTATTTTTATTTTTGTATTTTTTTTTTTTCAAACTTCTTGAAAATGTTTTATTTTAAGTCGATGATCTATCGAAAACAACCTCTCTATATCTAATATAATCAGCGTATATTCTTTTCTCTTCCGACCCGAACACTTTATTGTGATGGAGGTAGAGTAGATAAAATTCATGAATGCATAATAATGATATAGTAAAGACTTACCTTGACTATGCATTTGGCGTTGTCAACTATTGATCTAACTCTATTTTCAGCCAACATGAGGGACACATTGGACACCAATTCATTAATCTCTTTCTCTCCCATTTCAGCCACTTGCTTTGCATTGAATCCAACAAAGGCTTCTCTGCATAATATAATTATCACATATCAAAAGGAATATTGAACAATAATTTATATTATGTATATGGCCATTGTATACATATATAGTAAAAACAAAATAGGACAGTTCGGTGCGTTGTAGTTTTTACTATGTGGGGTTTGGGGAAAGTCTGAACTATATAAGGATCTATTGTAGACATTCTTATTTTGTATTTCTGCAAGAGGTTGTTTCCACAGGTTGGACTTGTGATTTCTTGATCACATGGGAGCAATTGTACCAGTTACACCAAGGTCCCCTTTTTCTGAAATGCACCATCGAAAATTGGAATCCCAACTTTAATGTGATAGGATACATTTCTATGGCCACTAGATCATTGTTGTATTGTACACCACATTATCCTGCATTTCTATAAAAGGTTATTTTTACGGTTTGATCTTATTACCTTCTGATCACATGAGAGCAACTGTACCAGTTATACCGAAATGCACAATCTAGAATTTGAACTCCCATCTTTAATGTGACAAGATATATTTCTACCACTAGATAATGGTGCTTTGTTCATTGTATAGTGTAATATAATAACAAATAAATAAAAGCTACTAATTAACAAACTAGAAGTATGTACCTTATTTGTTCTCTTATCTTTAAAATTTCAGTCCAGTTGAAATCCATCAACAAGCCAGCCAAAGAAAGTAGCTCAAACAATTGACTGCAGTGTGTGCACACTTGGCCAATTAGGTCTCGTTTGATCATGAAAATTGTCAAGAAAAAAGTCGTTTAAAGTGAAAAATGATATTTAAAAACTGTTTATATTCTTTCGTGAATTATATATTAGATTACTTACTGGTCATCATAAACTGGAACACCCCAGCATTCATCATGGAATTGCACATAAACCTTATCTGTATATATAAATACATAGCAAACTCAATGAGTTTTAATTTCCAAAATTTACTTTGGTAGTTAAGAGGATCAATAATCCAATTAAGTTGTACTTTCATGCCCAATTTTGTTTTGTCATTCAAGAATATAATGTACTATCAAGGCATATAAGACACACTAATAAGTTATGAAAAAAGAATATATGTAATATGTATACTAACATTTTTTTTAATGTAAACTAGTTATAATAGATTAAATAAAAAAGTATTGAAAACATTTTTGAACTTGACGTAAATTATTTGTTTCGTTCCTAAACTATTGACATCCTTAAAAACATTCCTCTACTTGACTAACTAAACTTAGATACACCCTGATCTGCCACATGACATAGCAAGTGGTCTCAAACTCTTGTAGTAGCATGAAACTCTTAATTAATAAAAAGCCGAGAGAAGTGTAATTGAAAACACCCCTAAACTTGACGAGAATTTAGGGGTGTATTTCACTCGTGTTGCAAGATCAGGGTGTATTTAAATTTCAAGGTTTTTGTGTACATACTAGTGATAAATATTCTTCGACCTTAATGATAGATCTCGTGTTCAAGCTCTAGGAATATAATCACTTTTGATAAGAAATAATTTAATTACCTTCCAAACCGGAATTTCCCTACACAAATCTGAATTAGTCGTATTACAAAGCGCGTATCATAAATTATGTGAAAATAATAATATGATTTAATCACAAACAAGTAGATTCAAAGAAAGAATATATATATATATATATATAATCTCCTTTAGCTACATATTAGCGATGGATTATAAGAAAAATCAGTTAACCAGAAGCCTTTTAGCGACAGATTAGCTAGGAATTCCCGATAAATTCCATATTTTCTTGTAGTGAAATGAGAAAAAGAGTAATGCTAGATGAAACTTAATTACCTGTGCTATTAGTTATCCAGCTACACCTCATAAGCTCTTTCTCATTAGGACATGGAATAACTTGTGGAACAACAATATTGTTGTCTAGAATTTCTCTTTTTTTATGATCCAATGGAGAAGAAAAATCACTTATAAAAGTTTGTGAACAAGTTTTGTGAAGCTCTATTGGGTAAACTTTCTTCAAATGTTTAGATAAATAAAACAAGTTATTCCCATAATTATTGCTAATTATTGGCTCTTTCTCTCTATTGTATTTCTCTAATGCATATCTTCTTACATTATTTGGCTTAGACATCTTTCAAGAAGACAACAATAAGCTAGTCTTTCAATTAAATTTTGTACATGTAAAGTGGCCGGTTGATGTATACTATAATGTATTTTGAATTTTATGTGATGAGAAAAGTTGGTTCTATGTGAATTTCATTATGGAGTACCTTCTTATATACTTCTATCTCAAGCTACTCTTGTTGAGAAAATGTTTTAAGAAAGGAAAATTGCAATTTTGATCCTCAATTATTGATGAATTCTTATTTTTGGATCTTCTGATTTTATTATTTTTAATATTTAAGATTTTTATTTTAAAATAGTAAATTAATCTATTTTAATTTAGCTCTGAATATTAGTCATATCGACAAATGATAAGTATTTTGGGACAATAAGTATGTTTGGTCCATTTACATAAGGGGTATAATATTTTTAGAATTATATTATCTTCATATTTAAATCAATTGAAGGTTAAATGTGTTTAACCAGATAATAAGAAGGATCAAAACTTGAATTTGTCAATGTTTCGAGGTCTAAATCACAAATTCACCTTTTTAAAAAATTAAGAAAATAAATTGAAGAAGTGGTTCGTTGGATCTTTAAAATATTATTGAAAACTTGACTGAGTTTTTAATTCCAAGTGTAGAATTAGTCTTTTCAGAAATAAAGATTCCTAGTCGTTTGAATTTATTATACCATAAACTCAATTATATTAATCTTATAAGTGTTCTGCATTAAGAATGTTTGACAAAATCAAGTAATAAACCATAGAAATCATTTAACATAATACAGAACTCAATCGAATTATTACAGATATCGATCATTACATCAAAAATAATTTTTAACGATATATAATTAATTAATAGTAATAACTTAATTGCCGTTAAATATATATTTTTAGCAACAATTAACACTCTTTGTAAAATGTTCCTAAATCCTATTGCGACATTAAGCTCAATGACAGTTAATTAATGCCAATAAAGATTTTAGTACTTTTTATTTTGTGAAAATTTTATAATTGACATATATAGGACTAATAATTATAAGTTATGACATTATTTTTTATCTTTCAAGTTTTAACAACTTTTATTACCGCTAAAAATTATTTTTGTTTGAGTGAAAATGACAATTTAATTAGAAAAAAGGATTAGTCATTTTTAATTGTTTATAGTTTAGTAGTCACTGTTCAGAAATTGTCAATATAAACCTATAGAATATTTTTTGTTTTGTTTTTTAGTGCTAATTAAAATGTATGTACAGTGTCCTGTCAAATCAAGAACTTATACTACTAAATTTGTTTTACAAATAATATTTCCATGTTTGCTTCATGCATGTTACTTATTTCATAAAAAATTAAGTCCCAACAACCTATATGCTTTTCTTAATTTCCCACATTACAAATTATGACAATGAATAATGCTTTTTCTATATGTATAATAAAATAATAATACCATAATAGTAGTAATGTATCATTCAATCACAACAAATACTTTGAAGAAAATATAAACCAATAAAACATTAGTTCAAGTGTTCACCTCCGTGCAAGTGGGGTTTTAGACCTAATACCATTATTTAGACCTCAAATACTATGAAAAAACTATTTTGGCTGCACAGATGATGATATATTATATATCCTCTCTTTCATTCATATATTTTGTGCTATTTTTTTAGACTTATTCTAAGGTCAGACTATATGTCCTAAATACGCTCAACACTCAATTCTTAAGGTTCTCTTAATAATTCTGAATATAGTAAGTGTCAAATTACTCTAGTTAACACTATTATCCTTCGTAATTCTTTAATAAATGAATGAATTTTAATAGTCTTTACAATATGTAGAAATAAGAAAATTGAGGGTAACTCAAATAACAAGTCATAATATTATATATTTACTATTTAAAAACACCGTGTGGGGGAGGGGGGATAATCACTTAAGATTTCTTTTTAAAATATATAATTGGATTTTACATCTTCTCGTGTCATTGGTCTTCATATTTTAATCATAATTCATATGTCTCAAAATTATTATATTTAATTATCTCACTATTATTTAATTTTTTTTTTTTTGTAATAGTTTATCACTTATTGATTATTTTGTTTTAGATAGTTAAATTGCATAGTTTAATAGTAATAATATAATGTCAAATTGTCAATGAATATCTAAAAGATTCAGAGTACAACAAATAAGGGGTACATAATTAATACGCTTAAAATTATACCTTAAGATAATATAACACGATCATAGGCACAAATCACAATACTAACCCAAATGAGATTAAGGTCGAATCTCACATAATATAGGCGATAAAAGATATAAATTTAATAAATATTTAATTAAAAGAGTAAATCCTATTTTTTCTTAAATAAACTAAATATTAAAAGTATCCTTTTACTTTTATTTAAGATAGAAATAAAATTTATATATTGAACTAATATGTGTAGGTTCCCGTAATTCGAGTGAGATTGTCGGAAAGAGGAGTGTACCATGAGAGAAGCAAGGAGGTCAACCTCTTTCAAATATACAACATGAATTCTGGCAATGTAGTTGGACTCTCATGTCGATCCGAACTATGTATTGAAGCTTACCTGTTATCCAGGTCTATTATTAGGATAGGACGAAAGTCGCCGAAGACTCCCATTTCTTTCTTTCTTGGTCAACAACCAAGCACATTTACAACAAGTTTTTTTTTTTTTTTTTGGGGGGTGGGGGAGAAATAAAATGGAATCTTACGTGGAAGTATGTTGTTATTCATGTATAGATGATAAGATAAAAAAAAATAAATCGAACCAAATTGAGCCATGTGTCATTTACTAAAAAAAAGTTCATTTGCTAATAAGGAGACACGTGTGCCTGCATTAAAACAGGTGGTGCTTTCAAATGACTACTCTGTCCTTACATGTTTGGTTATCCTCATGAGTCCTCTCTTTCTTCTTTTGCTTTGTGAAAAAAAACTGATTTTTCTTCACTTTCTACACTTCTACTCTGGAAAAAATGCATGTAATAACAATATAATTCGTCTATTAAGTATATCTCGATAACTAAATTTTGGTAAGTGTTGGTTGATTTTGTTTTTTTTTTTAAATATTTGCATGCATCTGTTTTGTTATATAGTTTGTGCTAATTAATTAGTTTCTAAATGACATGAAATGGAAAATTTTGTGATAATTTAGTTCTTACAATTTTTCAATATTTGGCTAGTTATTTTTTACTATAACAGGTTTAGAACTCTGTAAATAGAGGTTTATAACTTGGTTACATGTATAATGTTTAATCTTATGAGTTTTGAGAACATGTATAATGTAGTCCTACGAATTTTGAGAGTTTTATTAGTTTGTTGTAGCTCTGCCCTGTATCCCGTATGAATCCCACACCCACACTAACCATGTTGTCATGATCAGCTGGATCGTCATTAAGGGGTGTCAATGGTTGTAGTAAAAATATAGTTGTGAGGCTAGTAGGACTAGAACACACAACCTCAAGGACTTTTTGCAACGCCTTAAAGTGAAGAGTCGCACTATTAGAAACACTAGAATTAGCTAACGAATTTCGGCGCTGGTCTGTCGCTATTTTGCTCGTAGCTAACGGAAATTTGTGGCTAAGTAGGATTAGTGATGGATTTTGTTGTTTAGCTACAAAATTTGTTCTTCGCTAGCAACTTAGATTGTTTCAAGTTTCAAATGTATAACCATGCGACAAGGTTCAAATGAATTATCTTAAGGTTGGGAGTGAGGGGTGCTTACCATTTGAGCAACTCCCTCTTGTCTATTAATGCATCGACTTTTAGTTGGAGGATAAGAAATGCAAATTGAAGCAAACACAAGTTTTGAGAAAATTGTGTATAGGTTATAATCTGCATGTTTGGGACTAGATTCTTTCATTTTCTTCAAATGTTTGTGGAAGCCATTTTGTGGTGAGCTAATAATTTGATTTTGTGTTAATGTTTAATATATTAGAAAATGTATCCAGTATTACTACAATAAAAACAACTTTTAGTAGTAATAAATAATACATCAACAAAAATTGCTAATAGAGTTTTTACCAGCATTAGTTGATTGCCGATAGATTCAATGTCATTATAGGCTTTAGGGACATTAATAAAGAGCACTACATGCCACTGAAAATACATATTCAACAGCAATTAAGCTATTGTCATTAATTAATTGTTGCTAGAGATCATTTTTGATGTAGTGTAGAAGTGTTGCGTCTTCCTGAATCCTGCCTTTATATCAAGACATGAAGAAAAATTTGATTTCGAGTTTTTTGTCTGTGATTTGATTTTCTTGCTCTGTGGAGCTTTAATGTCAGTAGCTCACGTTTACGTACCTTCTGGTGTTATGTAGGGTGATGATTTATTCTTGTTGCTGAAGAGTTCGGAGTTCTTTTTGAGGAATTACCTTTAAAAATGGCAAGTTCTATCTCGTTTCTTGATTCTTTAAGACACTGCAGTTTTTTAAATTTCATTCTGGTCATATAGATCAGAAATGAAAGTCTATGGTCCTTGTTTATTCATATTTTGGTAAATGGCGGAACGACATTTGTTCTTTGTTTGGTTTTTTTTTTTTTAATCGCGTTCAGGATAACAACTTTTCTGGAGAAGACAATGGCAGCTTTGACTGGGATACAGAAGATGAATTAGAAATACAAGAAATACCGGACGCAACATTTTCCTCGTGCACAAATTTAAGAAATGTTGGACATCATACCATTAGTGGTCATGGGGAGGTATATGCTTTAATCCTTATATTCGATACCTAGTGATATTTCTTGTCTATGAACATTGCATCTAAATTTATGGCCTCTTTTGGTCTTCTCGTACGTGAAGGCAAGCTCATCATCAGTACCCTGTCAATCCAAGTTCATTCAACAATTTATCGTGATGGGATTTCCTGAAGAATCTATTGCAAAAGCGATAGAGCAAAATGGTATTTCAATTGTCCGAGTCTTTATACAACTAAAAAATTGATTTTTCAACTGTCGTATTGATGTTGTTTGACTTGAGACACAGGAGAAAATGAAGGTTTGGTGCTAGATGCTCTTTTGACATTCAAGGTGTGTAATATCTGCCTAATTGTTTGCCAACCACCTTTTTCTCTTCTTGTTGCTGCCTATACGTTCCGCCACTTGCATAAGGCTGTCTTAGATCAGTAAGCGGTTTAAATGGACGGCTATTAGAACCGATGACGAGATTCTGTCATTTGAACGTTTCCCTAGGTGGTGACTGTGCAATGTATGATGCCAATTGTGTTAAGAATATGCTGAAATTTTATCTGTCTTCATTGTGATGACGACTTTCTTCTATCGTTCCATTTTTCACTAGAATAGAAGAGGAAGCAAAAATAGAAAAAATATGATCTTTATTTGCATAAACTTTAGTACCACGAAACGTACTTTTTGTTTGTCTTTGGATGTAGCAGGCACTTGAAGATTCTCCTGAAGAACAGCCGAGTACGAGCACTCAGATGGAACCCTGCATTAGTTCTGATGATAGCACTTCTCAATACAACGAGAACTTTTTGGATGATGTTTATGAAGATGATAGTTGGTCCTCGGACTCGGACAATTATATGGTATGTTATCCTCAATCATTACTCTCCATTGTACTTTTCACTGTCTAGTCGTGGCGTAGAAATAGTCAATCTGGTTTGTCTTTTTTTCAAAAATATACATCTAGTCATTTTATTCCGCGCATCTGTTCATCAACTAATTAATACTTCTTTTACCATTAAGGATGTTTGCTGGTCCTGAATCCAGTTATGAGTTTTCTAACATTTTCTGTCATTTTCCGTGTACTATGTGTGATAGAATTCTGCTAAACAGAGTTACTTGAATGACGACAACAGTTCTTTGTCTGAAAACGAGAAGACATTATTATTCCTAGCAAATATGGGATACCCCGCGGAGGAGGCTTCCATAGCGATGAAGAGATGTGGTGCGTATAGTTTTTTATATATGTTTTCTCCTCTACATTACTAATGTCAAAGTTTTGTTGTATCTAGGACAAAATCTGCTTATTAACTCTGTAATATACCTAAATATCTTTTCGGAATTGCGATAGCTATTTTTGATTTCATTTCCAGATTATTAAATGTCGTCTTCACAACTTTCTAGGTCCAGAAGCATCGTTTTCGGAATTGATAGATTTCATGTGTGCTGCTCAAATGGCAAGAGAAGAAGACGTCTATCTGCCTGAAGATGAAAAGGTCTGTTTTCCTCTTGCAGTATTTTCAAATGAACTCGTGTGATGTAACGATTTGTTTTATTTTGTTTGCATTTGTACCTACATATTAGCAATAACATTTCTCGTTGAATTGATGCATCCTTCCACTGGGGCAGCCAAAACTAAATAATGGTGGATACAAGAGGAAGATGTATAATGAACTTCGTGTAAGGAAAAAGCAAAGGGTGATTACAGATGAAGAGCCAATTCATTTGCCCAGACCTATGATTGGATTCGGGGTTCCTACGGAATCCTTACCAGCTATAGTGCAAAGAACTCTGCCAGAGCAAGCTATTGGCCCCCCTTTTTTCTATTATGAAAATGTTGCTCTTGCTCCAAAGGGTGTGTGGGACACCATGTCAAGATTCCTTTACGATATTGAGCCTGAGTTTGTTGACTCGAAATATTTTTGCGCTACCGCAAGGAAAAGGGGATATATTCATAATCTACCAATTGATGATAGATTCCCTTTACTTCCACTTCCTCCTCGTACCATTCATGAGGCGTTTCCTCTAACGAAGAAATGGTGGCCATCTTGGGATACACGAACAAAGTTAAATTGTTTGCAAACATCTATTGGGAGTGCAAGGTTAGCTGATAGAATCAGGAAAGCTATGAAAGCGATGGAGAACTTCGATGGTGAGCCACCGTTGATGGTGCAAAAGTATGTTCTAGACGAATGCCGGAAGTGGAATTTGCTGTGGGTTGGTAGCAACAAAGTTTCACCTTTGGAGACTGATGAATTTGAAATGCTAATGGGATTTCCACGGAATCATACCCGTGGAGGCGGTATAAGTAGGACCGATAGATACAAGTCGCTTGGTAACGCGTTCCAGGTTAGCCATAAGCCTTAACCTTCTTAAAGTTTATTGTTATAATAATTTTTAACATGGTACTTAGATCGAAATATTTTTATTAGGTCGACACAGTGGCATACCATTTATCGGTGTTGAAAGACTTGTATCCAAATGGTATCAACGTTTTATCACTATTTTCTGGAATTGGTGGTGCTGAAGTTGCTCTATATCGTCTCGGTATTCCATTGAACAATGTGGTTTCCGTAGAGATATCTGAAGTCAACAGGAATATTTTGAGAAGCTGGTGGGAGCAAACAAATCAAAAGGGGAATCTTATAGATTTCAATGATATACAGCAGCTGAACGGAGACGTCTTGGAGCAAATGATTGATTCATTTGGAGGATTCGATTTAGTAATTGGAGGAAGCCCGTGCAACAACCTTACTGGAAGTAACAGAGTGACTCGAGATGGACTCGAAGGTAAAGATTCTTCTCTATTTTATGACTATGTTCGGATAGTGGACTTGGTCAAATCCATAATGTCTAATCGTAGAATGTGACGAAAATATGTTTGAGTTTCTAAAGAGGGTGGACTTGGAAGGCAACAAGTAAAATGTTGTCTATGATTTTGATTTTGGTTTGTACATATTTTTCGATGCCCCGTGGTAATAGTAAAGGGGCACAGGTTAACTCTCTTAGTGCATGCCATCCTAAATATAACCAGTATGTTCGTGGAAAAATGAACTGTTGAACTTCTCATTGTAAATGACATCAAATGACGTTGAAAATGGGTAGTCTTGAACTTGTGATTCGCGCTGAGCTCATGTGCAAACGCCAAAAGTGTTGTCCATGTAGCGAAACCTATTAAATTTGAAGTTTTGTTCATGGGGTAGAAGGTTCAAAACCATTTACTATTTTGGATGTCATTCCTCGAATTAGAGGTGATGAAATTAGTCCGTGAAGTTATAATTCGTCCAATCCATTTAAGTTTGGGCTAGTTAATAACTCGGTACCCATCTAAGATTTGGGCTTGAAATTATCGATGTGAATTCTTGTTACAATAAATTTGAAAGACATTATTTTTGTTTGATATCTTATTTACAGACATCATAAAGAAAGTTTTGTTAGGTACTCTACTTAAACAAACAGTAAGAAAACAATATTTTTTTTAGCAAGGATTATGTGCGTGGGGTTATGGCTGTTATTTAGCCCATTTCAATCTAACATGTTGTAGCCCAATGACTAGGGATGTCAATGGGTTAGGATTGCCTAAATCCGCAAAACTTTTAATCCGCTTGACAACTTCGGGTGCACTTAAAATAAAAACAGTGAAATCGAGCAGTAGTTGAATTCAAAATCTGATTTAGCGGGTGGTTCCTCTAGCTTGTACCAGCAACACAGGGTATTTTCAAGCTTTTCATGGTGCACTGTTAATCATATCATACTTTCTATCAGTTTTTCAAAGTCAACGGGTGCACGTGCATCCCACCAAATCATGTGGGTCCGCCTATGGGAAGGACATAGTTTCAAGGGTATGTTTTGTTTGAGTTCAAAAACAAATATTAAGGATATTTTTAGATTCAAAAGTAGAAGAAGGGTATACTCAAAACCCCTATAAACTTAACCTTCGGTCAACGTTTCAACTTTAACCTATGAATAAAAGATAATGATAAAGGCCTAAAATATCTTTTTAACTATTTAGATCAATACAAAATTATCCTCTGTCCACCTTTCGATCCTCAAATATCCTGAACGTTAACGGTGCGTTACTAAAATAACAAGATGATTTTTAGTCCAACTTCTACACACTATATTATTATTATTTTTGTCTCTTGTTCTTGTAATTTTGTAGATTAGCAAAGAAAAATGAGAAACAAAATTCCTTTTTAAGAATAAGATAAACACATGACAAAAGTGAAGTAGATTCAATCAAGACATTGGCAAAGAGAAAAGTTGTTCTCGTTGAGTGCATGGCGGCAGACAAGCACGAAACACTTATAACTTTCTTTGCACGTACATAGTACACTTTTCTCATTCCCCAACACTTCCAATTCCCCACTTATAACGGTTCTCGTTCAATTCTGTCTTTGAAAAATAGCCACTATCATAAATTTAAAATTACACATGTGATACTCTATTCTCACTATTTTAGGAGTTGAAAAGTGACTATTTATGAATCTTATCTGAATAATTTACGTGTATAGTGAGATTTTTCGATATGAATGTGAATTAATTGAACTTAGTGAGGATATAATATCATATGCTTAAGGATATAATATCATATGCTTAAGGATATGGTTGGTATGTAGAAAAATAAGTTTCTTTAAAATGAGGAAAATGACTGTATCTTCTCGGCCCTCCAACCATATCCTATCCCTACCCCATCATAGCCGCCATGTATTTTTACCCACACTTCCACCTTCTATAATATTTACGTAGATTATATACAAATATTTTTAATCTACAAATATTTCTAAAATAAAATTTTCTAATTATATATAAAACCCAAAAAATACTTATACAAAAGAATCACTATACTTCATAGAAAAATCTTTTCCAAAAAGAATATTTTTATGATGAAAAGTATTTTCCTAATTCTTACCAATTAACACACTCTAAATGAAAAAGAAAATGAGATGACCATGCATATATAGTCGGTGCTAAGTGGTGCGTAGCCATAAGTACTTCGCTGAAAAATTATACTATGTATATAAAATTATATATAATATATAAGTTAAAAATTATTTTCATACACATGTAATAGATCTTAAACATCTTTGATGAAATTTCGGATTTTGCCGTTACGAGGATGCTAGTATATTATTGTTGATGAATTTTAAGAGAATTTTTCAAAATATTTTTCAATAATTTCGAGATCCTAGTACTCATAACTTGCACTGACACATGAATCATCACAACTTTTCACAAAAAAAAAAAAAAACACTTTAGCATTGGAATTCATGCAAATAAACTTGGTCCCCTTTTGTAAATGTACATACTTCATTTGTTAACGTAAATTTGAAGGTAAAAATTTGGACTACTAGTCTTGTGCTTTGACTTGGGATTTGTTCAAACGTGGAAAGTTATTGATATTTGTAACATATGTTTTTGACTTCTATATCCTTCATCTTATAAAGATCACTTTATATTCATTCATTCTCTTGTCTTTAAATGTTTCAACAAACAAACATACCCCTTCCAAAAAATTAAGTTAGTTAACAACAATATGTTGGTACCTAGTAGAATTTTAAGCTTACTACTAATCCTAATCCTAATTGCTCAAATTCTGCCAAACACAAGTTCTTACCAAGGTATGTATCATTAATTAACTAATATTCTATGCGTCGATGATTTTTTGTCCACTCATTTTCGAGCGAATACTCATTTTCCATCGAATTAGCTCAGTAGGAAAGTTCATTGTGAAAAACAAATTCTCATTAAAATAGTGAGAAATTTTCTAATTTTTTCATATGAAAATATTACTATTTTTTCTTTTCTCATCGATTCAATCTAAATATATGTGGAACTGAACATTTTACAATGAGAAATTTAGTAGGAAAATAGTGATTCTTTTGTGGTGTTAATATCCTATATTTTTGTTTGAAATTTTATTTGTAGGTGGCAAAATTGCAACCAAAAGATGCAATTCAGTACCAAAGAGAGAGGCGTTGGTACGTTTGTAATTAAACATTCATTTCGATGGTTTCCTTTTTATATAGTAGGAGGTGTTAGTTTCATCATTGTTTGTTTCCGAAAAGATAGAAGCAGATAAAGTAGAAACTCTTTTTGTTAGAATTAAATGACTATCTCTTGATTCGAATAAATGTAATACTATATTATGGTGATAACCCTCTCCAAACTCTACTAGTGGATATACTGCTTTGCTACTCTATATTAAGCTCTATTAATATGTTATCATGTTTTACCAAATAAAAAAATGATTAATAATTAATAATGTCATAGAATTTCTTTCCATGCAATTATATACCTTATAAGTGACCTAGCTAAGACATATTATCTACCACTTAGTTTTAGATTACATAATATGATTTAATACACTTGTAACATTCTTATTATGAATTTAAGTTATGTTATATTAAAAAAATCTTTTACACGACTAATAAATTTTAACCTGTGTTGCAAATTAGTTACATTTTTACATGATTACAAATTAATGCTTATCATGAAATTTACTTGTCAGTATACGATAAATGACTTGATTGTGTAGATATTTTCTTGCGTCGATCAATGCGTAGAACTTAATCTCTTTTATTTCTATGGAATTTTCATAGGCAAATACTGGTGGAGAACAAATTCTGAGCAGACGTCCACTCTCACAGTCTGGAGGCAAAGATAATAATGCTGAATATGTTGCATTTACAGCAGATTATAAATCACCTAGGCATCACCCACCAAGGCACAACTAGACAACTTTACTAAAAAATCGCGAATTTTCGACATATATTTTGTCAGGATTTGACTGGTCGATAAGGGTTATATTATCGACTTATCAAATTCTGACGAAATTTCGTTGGAAATTAGTGATTTTTAGTGCAATGAGAAGTACCAATTAAAGATCTATAGTTTAACTACTTTTGCAATGCATTTATCTTAGTGTTCTCTTTACTATATATATATATTTCATTTGTAACTTTTTGATACTTTATATGAATGTCAACTAAGTATCGTAAGTAAATTGTTTCCGGTTGTCAATCAATTGATAATCAGAGTCATTATTTGATAATTAATCATTACGAGTCAGATTCAATAGAATTTGATCAATCCTATTTTCTGTCGTTAAGGTGGAGAACTGAACCAATAATTCTCTTTCTTCATCGTCAATCGAATCACTGTTCGCGACCCATGATTGTATTTTCTCATCAATTCAATCCCATGAGTCGAGTCGTGGAAGTAACTACTAATGTTTGAATACAAATATGATGTCTGTATCACACCTCTTAAGGTGTGACCCTTTCATAAATTCTATTGATCATGTGAGATGCTTTGTAAGTTGAACTGTCTCTTTATATAATAAAGTCTTTGTGTTATTTTAAAATCTTGTCCTTTATGTTGATTCAAACTCTTTTAGACTGAGTTACTCGAACTCTCTAAAAATGTTGTTGCACACATGTCGAATCCTTCAAAAATATACATTGTTTTTGAAGGATCCGACATGCACCCATTGACATTTTTGAAGAGTCTTGAGCAACATAGCTTTTAGATATAGTAAATGTAAAAACTGTTTTCATTACATGTCGTGTTCAGTTAAAGTACATCACATAAGATGAGACAGAAGTAATAAGTACATGAGTGATTCAAGTCCTGAGACCAAACTGCAATACCTATTTTGCTTTGCATATATGTCTGAATAATGCATACTTTCCTCGAACCCTCGTTTGATATTGTACATGAACTTGTGTCTCACGGTATGAAGTTGTTACTTCTTTGGTAGCCAAATCACATAGCACTCGCGAATAGAAGGAGGTCACGCGCACCATAAACACCCTCTTCTTCATATGAAGCGCCTTGTGACGTCTTCCCAAATGTTCCATATACCCAACAAACAGATGATATCTACAACAAGTTCAAGGTTCTTCTTTCATCTGGCCTGATGGCAAAGAATTAACCTTCACGAATATGGAGGGGTGCACTCGTGCAGAGACCCATCTCGACAACATTATGTAGCTCATCATCCCATATATTAGGTAACTGAACACAATTAGTAAGTCAACAAACATTCACAATTCACTACATGAAATGAATAATATTCAGAATGCAGAGCTACCTGTGATGAAGACTCTTTGTAGCCACCACTCGTAACAGCTAAATAGGGATAGATAGATTTAAGAAATGCATCGGTGGAGATTCCCGAACCAGGAAGACCTGACTGAAGCAGGCCTGGTTGCAGTTGATGCGAGGACTGATACGGCACTGTAAGATCAGGAGCGAAAGCAAGTGAGGATGAAGGATCCGCTCGTGAAAGCAGAATCTGCAAGAAGAATTCAAGAATGTTATTGTTCTTTAGAAACTAGAAACTATGCACCATGTTCTGCTTCATGTTAACTCCCAGAAAAGTGCATTGGTTCTTACATCTTTTGCAAGGAGCGCATCAATATTAAAATCCAACCGCGGGTTTATAGTCGCAAGCTTCATTGAGAGGAACTGAGAGAACAAGAAGTCCAGTCATTCTCAAACATATAAACTGTAAAACCTCTGATTTTGCAAGAAACAAGCAAAAAAAGAAAAATGCAGCCTTAGTGCACTTAGATTCAGCTATGCACGAGTTCAGGAAAGGGTCTATTACGCAGCCTTACCCTGCATTTCTACAAGAGACTGTTTCTACGGCTCAAACCCGTGAACTCCTGATCTCATGACAACAACTTTACCAAGGCTCCCAATAAAACTAATCAGATACTAGTGATTCATCATCTGAACCAACACAAAAATGGAGTAAAGAGCATACCTCAACCTGTCTTTGAAGAGATTGTACATAATTAATGATTTCATCCAGCATTACTGCTTTCCCAGTGACCTGCGAAATCACCCGCAGAACAAATACTTATTGTTATAATGAATGTTTTAGAAAAAAATCTGTTTACTAAAAAGAACAGTATAACAAAAGTAACCTTGTTGCAACCAGGTACAAGATCCTGAAGAAATTTCATCCGTTCGCTGATCTTCTCCCTCCTTAGCTGCATTGAAATAAAAGTAAGACAAATCTGAAAGAAGTACAACATGATATCTTCACTACAACATGCTAAAGTTTCTATTCTTGAAGTCTTACTCTTTCTGCAAGACTATGGCTATTTGTTGCCTGGCCTCTTCGAGCTCGGATATTTATGTAGTCTTCTTTAGGTGGATCCTCATTTTTTCCACCAGGCCTGCAGGCAATGGAATTCAGGTTTTGCTCTTTTGTCAGTTCAGCTGGTTGTTGTTGTGCTCCATTCATTTGATCAAATTCTGTATCCTGACAAAATGACAAGAAACTTTAGTATACAAGAAGTAGCACAGAACAATATAAAAAAGATTATACCTGACCACTTCTTTTCCTTTTCCTTGAGCCAAGGCACCTAGCAGAAGAATCCCCACCCTCCACTTCTTCTTGATGTCCACTACATTCAGACTCATTTTCAGAGATGCCAACACATTCCTTTGCTTCATCCTGAGACTTAACAAAGTTTACATTTTTCTCATTCTTGAGGGGGCTTCTATCTGTGTGTTCATATTCAAGAGGTAAAGAAACATCCTGATCAGAACTTTCAACTGCATTTCTCATCTGTTGCTTTTGACTGATTGCAGTAGAAGAGGACTGTAATCGGCCGTTACTGGCGAATACCTCTTGTGATTCTCCGAAGGTCAGTCCGTTGTGATACGTATTAGAAGAATTAGGGATATCAAAGAGGTTCATCATATTTCCTCCACTAAAGCATGAAAATCTTGTAGCTCTCTCAATAAAACCTGAATCAGCTGACAATTGAGTTAAGCTTTGAGGAACCATACCAGTAGTAGGGGGTATAAATGCGCCTCCTTTCGACATCGCATTTGGTTGAGTCCAACCCATAGCAACCATTCCATTAACACTAGCTCCCAGATGATCCAAGCCAATTGCAGCACCAGGATTCATTTGAATATTAGTACCACAGAAGCCTAAGTTTGATGAACTAATAGGATTATCCCAAACACTAGCACAGAACGAATCGATAATTCGGTTAGATGCATTTGTAAGTTTACTGCCACTTAATTGCCAATCTGAGAACATATTTTCTGGATCAACATCATCCTTGCTAACAATATCCATTGTTTCAAAGTCTAGCAAATCCACCAAACTCAAAAAAAAAAAAAAGAGTCTCCCCTTCACCACAGATACAAGAGTTTAGCTACTTCACAAGATACTCATTGTTCTGTATTTGACAATCTTCATTCAATCATATTAAAGCAACTTTAGATCATATTCTCAAAATTTCAAGATAAGAAACAATACAGAAAAGTCCAAAGCAGGCAAGAAAACAGTGGAAATTGATGAAATAAGTAATAGTAATAATCAAGAACTCAAAATATTATCATAACAGAGAAACCCCACAACCCCAAACAACATTATTATCCAAGAAAACACATTCCAAGTTCAATAAAGAGGAAAAGCATTTAATTTCAGCATCATAAATGTTCATTTTAAAGCCCTAGTCAGAAGGGAAACAGACACACATATCTAAGCTTAGCTCTGAAACAGAATAAGACATATGCAATAGTCGAACTTCAATATAAATGATTTTAAATAGCAATCTTGATTAATTCAACTTGAAAACATTTGTAAAATTGTATAGTAAAAAGATGGGAGTATGTTGTAAGGTCATTTTAAAGTTGATTCATTTGAGCCAGGCAACTGACATTGCCAACTCTTGCCAGACACTATTTTTATCAATTGATATAATTGCTCTGCCTCTATTCTTTATGTCTTGAGATAAGAGCTTTAGTTACATAATCTTAATTTTGATTTGTTTGGTCAATTGACAACTACTTTTATTAGCTTGTTTTATCTTACTTTTATGACCACTTGGGTTGCTATTACAGGCAGGGGCGGACCCACGTTGGTTCCAGGGGGTTCACCCGAACCCCCTCGGCAAAAAATTACACTGTATATATAAGGTAATTTTCTGTATTTATATGAATATATATATTTTGAACCCCCTCAATGACAAGGAGAAAGAGATAGCCTAGCGTCAAGTTCCTTGATAATTAAGCCTCATGTTGAGGGTTCGAATCCTTGCATTAGCGTTTCATTTTTTTCTTTTTTAGTTTCAGTTTTTTTTTTCTTTTTAAGGTTTCAGTTCTGTTTTCACGTTTTTTTTTTAGTTTTTTATTTTATAAAACATGCTAAAAGTGTGGTTTTAAATCCAAAAAAATTCAAGGGTCCGCCACTAAAACTAAATACTATTACTTTCTTGAAATTTTGTTTTGCTGGCTTATATATACACGTTTATACTTTTATTTTTCGAACCCCCTGAATGAAAATCCTGGGTCCGCCACTGCATATTAGGGTAGAAGGTTAGCCGATAGTGAAGTATCGTCCTGCTTCCTGATGGGTTAGGGCTTGGTGGTGTGTCTGTAGTAGTATTAACTTTATTCATGTAGTGTTTTGCTTTTGATTTCTATCACCATTTGGTATTTGTCGTATTTCCATTATTGCACTATTTTGTTGTTGTTACTATTTTCGTATTAGTGTATTTTCTTTACTGTCGTTTTCTCTTTTTATACTTACTTTGACTTACTGTATATTACTCGAGCCATGGATTCTCTGTAATCAAAATGTCTTTACCTTTACAAGATATAACTCAATTTTACGTACATTTTATCCTTTCCAAATTCATGATGGAACTTAGTAGAAGATAAGGTACTTATAGCTAAATTTCTATACATAGCAAGACAAGATATGGTGATACTCTCACTAATCCTTATTATAGACTTGACAATGGCATGCAGTAAGTGCAGGTCAGAAGCAACATCAATCAATAGTGGTTTTTGGCCAAATTTGATGCACATTCATAGTGCTTCTCATCTCTTTTTCTTGGTTGCCACATCCAAACTATTTGGTATCTAGCTAGCTATATATAATTTATTGACTCGACTAATATAAATTTATATCATATAAGATTCATTATAAAAGAAACTGTTCTGTCTCAAAGGTTTCTTCATTTTAAAAGTTCAAATTTTGAAATCTTTAATTAAAGATGTAAGAAACATGTTTCAATCCGTCACATTCTCTTGATGATAGCTCATTGTCTTTTTATTACTTATCATCTTCATATTATACTAAAAGTTGATAGCTCGAATTAATGAGGTGTACAAAATAAAAACGACAACGATATATATGTTGGCAACTAATATTCGTTGATGAAGGGGTTACATTATTTTAATTGTGTATTATATTCATTGCTTAATACACTGTTGTCCTTCTTGACACATAAAACAAAAATACAAACAACTCTTTTCAACAACGACGTTCAAATATGTTTGATTCTTTAATATAACATCTTTACTATATTGTGTGACTTAATGTTGGAATGTATGCTTCCACTATCAGTCAATGGACCAGGTCCCTTGACACAGCAAGAACAACGATAATAAGTAAATGCAATAATGTAAACAACATCAGCAGTTTATGTGGAAATCCCCTTGCTCAAGGGCGGTGAAAACCACGACCTGTACTCACAGGATTTCAACCCAAACTCCATTTCACTCAAACAGAGCAACGATTCAGATTACAAACTCTTGCAACCTAGGAATTTAACTCTAAATCCCTTCTCTCTCAATGTAGCAACTCTACTACAAAAAAAGCAACTAAGCAATAAATATATTGCCCACTAAGCTACCTAACTCTAGATAACTTAAACTTCAACTAAGCAGATACAACACTGCCCACTAAACCACATAACTCTTAGATGATTTAGAATTCAACGAAACAGATACAACTGTCCACTAAGCAGATACAACACTGCTCACTAAATCAGTTAACCCTAACTGACTTAGACTATAACTAAGCAACAACTCTGTTGCCCACTAAGTCACCTAACTCTAGATGACTTAGACTTTGACTAAGCAACAACAATGTTGCCCACTAAATCAATCAACACTTAACTGATTTAGACTTTTCTTCAAAAATGAAACAATGATCTAATTCCTTTATAACATAGGAATAGATTTACAAGATAAGCACTGAAGTATACACCCTATGACGAACTAAGACACAAGAAGCTCTATCAAGTCCCTGTTGCTCTTGAGGAGTGTTCTTCCTTGAAGGTGGCCTTTTCTTTTGAGCTTATGAATTTTCAGAAATTCACAACTTTGTTTGCCAAATCTTGAGTTTGTGTTTTGGAGAAGAGACTATATCAAAATGGACACAAGCCCTTGGGACGAGGCCATTGGCCGAGAGCCTGCTGTTATGAAAAGCTGTGCACCAACCACATCAAAGTTGACAGCTTTTTGACAAATGTCTTTTCGTCCTTTTCACGTACGCAGACTTTTCGGGACCAGGCCCCTTGTTGTGTTCTTTGATGTTTGAGTTCTTGAAAAGGACTTGCTAGCTCTCTCTCTTTTTGAATGAATAATGTTGTTTGTTTATTGTTGTATATATCAGTTACCAACAAGGGTTTTGACCACTTAAACAAACAACTTCGTCCGCCCTTCTATTGGTGAAGTACATTGCACATCTCACCAACAAACCTGACAAGACAGCTGTAAAGATAGCTTTACAGTTGTGCACCACTTTGAATTTGGACGGAAGTACTCTGCCAAGGATCGGGTCCTTGCATTTGTGAGGATCATCAAATTACTAGAATATAATATTTTCCCCCTTTTTGATGAAGACACAAATATTCCTCATGCTGAGTTTATTCATTCATTTCCCCTTTCGTCAGTCCCAACACCAGAAGACCCTTTCCTGGATCTGGTCCCCTGTTAGATCCTAAGTTTGTTAAATCATCAAAACTTAACATCATCTCCAAAGTAACACTTAATTTCTAAGCATATTAGTCTATTGAAATCTCATTATTTAGTCATTTCAATCTCTGTGTTTCTAACAAATTCAACTTACCAATTTAAGGATAATTTGGCACCCATTGTAGGGCTGGACCAATCAAAAAGGTCCAATATATATATATATATATTATATTTTTATTTTATTTTTACATAATTAAGAAGGTTTTCATTATTATTATTTTTCAAATTTACCCTTATTTAAATAAGTGATTTTTACGTAACTAAAAAGGTGCTATTTAATTTAGGAAATTAGGATAATTTAGTCAATCACTTTTTACTTTTTATGAATGATAGTAAATTTCCTTAAAGGGTGTGTTTAAGTTAAAGCACCATATAGTATAGATGGGAAAGTGTATAATTCAAACATTTAATGCAAATTAATATCCAAATATATTTCAATTACTTATTATTAATGCATGCATATCTTCAATTTTAATTATTTAAAGGTTTCAGAAAAAGAAAAACACACGACAATATGAACAGATTTATTAGAGGCATTAATTTAAGATATTTGACATAATTGATTTTGAATTTGAGATGGTCAAATTGACCTTTTTATAGAAAAAAAATATTGAATGGAAGATTTTGGAAGAAAACGTAATAATAATTATTAGCCAATATAAAATATTTACTTAATTATTGCTTGATCCTGCTTTTTTTTTGTGCTATATATAAAAATCAGCTATTAATTATAATCACCTCCATAATTCATAACAAATTATAAGTTTATACAACAAATCATCATGGAAAAAGCTTCAATAAAATTGCTCTTCTTAGTCACTTTCTGGCTTGTTGCAACTGGTTTGTTCTCACTTCTTTCAAACAATAGAAATAAAATTATCTTTTATGTGCTATATGTTGTTAAATTCACTCTTTTTTTGTTACATTATTTGTTACATGATATATGATTATAGTATTATTTGATTGTCGTACTATTCCTCTATTATACTATTGTCTCTTGTACTTTCATTATGTCTTTTTCTATTAGTATGTTTTTGTCATCAGAAACAACCTCTCTACCTCATTACTAAGAAAGAGGGAAGATATATATACGTACGCTCTATCCTCTCTAGATTTTATTCTTTGGGAATACACACACCGGATATGTTGGTCCTTGGTTGAAACAATTTTTTAAAATTATTTTTAATTTCTTGCATTTGAAAAAGTAGTAATTAATTAATTTGATATATTTTATGTAACAATTTGCAGGATGTAATTTTATGGGTGGATTAGTAGAAGCAAGAAGTTCAACTCAAGGACCACCATCATGTTATATTGATGAAGATTGCACAAAATACTGCTCATTTTTTTGTGCTGGCACTGGTGTTTGTGTTGATAATGAGTGTAATTGCCATCAAAACTCAACTACTTATGAAGAGAACAAAGACACACAATTAAAAAGGCACAAAAAACTATGCAAAAAAGAGAAGAAGAAAAGCAATTACAATTTTCTTTAAATTTGTATTGCACATTGAAATGTATATTTTAATGCTTCTTTCATTTCTAATAAAACTAAAAATATAGATTTATGATAACAAACTCCGACCTGCCTCATGCAAAATGTTACTCTTGGGAATCGAACTCACGATCTTAACTTTGATATCACTTATTAGGATCAAACGCTTATATCATCATGCCAAAGCTATAGCTTATATCAAATGCGTAACTTTATTTCTTAATTAAGTTCACCAAGCAAGCGATATGTTCGATCATGACTCCGACTTGGGCCATCCAGCCCCTCGTGGGCCTTGCCATGATGTTGACATTACCCAACACTAATTATCTCATAATAAATATCAAACTTTATTAAAGTAAAAAGGAAATATAATTATTTTTTTCAAACATTCATCTTAAATTTTGAATAATTCAATTATTTTGAACAATAGAAAAAAAAACCCAAAAATTCAGTTAATATGGAATAGAGGGAGTAATGAAAAAAGTATATTAATTATAGTGAGATTATTATGTTGAGATTACTTTGTTTGATATATTCAAGGATAGTTCAATCTTTAATCATAGATTATTGTGTACTAATTCTGTCACCCAAATAATACCGAATAAGATGTATAACTATACAATTATTGAGAACACTACCAAATAAGCTACTCTATTAAATAATAATATCAAAGCTAATACACATAAATTTTTTTCTAATACGAAGTGTTTGTGTGATTCACATATTTGCATTTTTCATGTGATACTTTAAGTTAGTGTATAATGTTTATAAAATAATAATAAAAAAGGCTATTCAAATTCAGTACGTAGATCAAATACAGCCTTTATTTTATGCAAATTTAGTTAACGTTTTTCGAATATTTTATCAAAGAAACATTCATCTATCCTGTATATAATAATTGTAAGGAAATATAGATTAAATAGAGAAACAGATGGTAACATATAGAAGATAACTAATAATCCCATCATTTCATTATTATACTGCATGGAGAGTTGAATAGTTTTTTTTTTTTGTTCTTTTACTACAATTTCCTCCTCAAATTTTTTTTTGAATCATTAGCTATGTTGATTTGTACTATTAGTCTTCGTGTAATTTTTATACATGTAAATTTTATTTTTAAAATTTATACCCGAATTTATAATCTAATTTAAGAGTTTTCGCCTTTGTGCTTCAGAGCATTAGTTCATGAATAGTTTGATGATATGAGTTTCAGAAGATTTTTTTGCGAAACCTTTACGGAATCCTCAGTAAAGAGTTGGGGGAGCCATACGTGATGACTCACCATTTTTTGTACATTTTTTTGGGCATTTAGGATGAATTATGTGATTTTCTTAGTTTTTCGTGGGTGTTAGCCTATGTATATTTTGGTAATATCGCTTCTGGTAGATTTTTCTGCAAAACCATTACGTAACCCTCCGGTAGGGAGTTGGGGGAGCAGTACATGAAGTCTCACCATTTTTAACACTTATTCTAGGCATTTATGAGCCATTTACAGGAATTAGACGATTTTCTGAGTTTTTCGTGTGTGTTAACCCATGAATATTTGGTGATATGACTTTCGATCGTTTTTTTTGCAAAACCTAAACGGAACCTTCCGTAGGGATTAAGGGAAGCAATACGTGAAGCCTCACAATTTTTTGTACATATTTTGGGAATTTAGGAACCATTTTACAGCAATTAGGCATTTTTTTTTCAGTTTTTCATGTGTCTTAGCTCATAAATATTTTGGTGATGTCTTCGGGACGATTTTTTTGCAAAACCTAAACAGAACCTTCCATAGGGATTTAGGGAAGCATTACGTGAAGCCTCCACCATTTTGACACATATTTTGGACATTAAGAAACCATTTTACATGAATTAGGCAATTTGATCAATTTTTTGTGTGCGTTAACCCATTAATATTTTGGTGATATGACTTCTGAACGATTGTTTTGCAAAATCTTTATGGAACCTCCGTAGCGAGTTGGGGAAACAGTATGTGAAGCCTCACAATTTTTTGTACATATTTTGGGCATATAGGAGCCATTTTATAGGAATTAGGAGATTTTTCTCAGTTTTTCGCGTGAGCCTATGAATATTTTGGTGATATAACTCCGGACGATTCGTTTGCAAAACCTAAACAGAACTTTCTGTAGGGATTTAGGAAAGCAATATGTGAAGCTTAACCATTTTTGCACATATTTTGGGCATTTAGGAGTCATTTACAAGAATTAGGCGATTTTCTTAGTTTTATTGTGTGCGTTAGCCCATGAATATTTTAGTGATATAGCTTCGAATGATATTTTTGCAAAACCTTTATGGAACCTCCGTAGCGAGTTGGGGGAGCAGCATGAAAGCCTCACACCATTTTTTGTGCATATTTTGGGCATTTATGAGCCATTTTACAGGAATTAGGTGATTTTCTAAGTTTTTCATGTATGTTAGCCAATGAATATTTGGTGATATGGCTTCCAGACAATTTTCTTGCAAAACCTTTATTGAACTCCCTGTAGAGAGTTGAGGGACTAGTTAGTGAAGACTTACCATTTTTACACATATTTTGAGTATTTAGGAGCCATTTTACATGATATTGGGCTATTTTCTCAGTTTTTCGTGTGTGTTAGCTCATTAATATTTTAGTGATATAACTTCTAGACATTTTTTTTGCAAAACCTAAACGGAACTCTCCGTAGGAATTTGGGGGAGCAATGCATGAAGTTTCACCATTTCTTGCACATATTTTGGGCATCTAAGAGCCATTTTACAGAATTAGATAATTTTCTCAGTTTTTCGTGTGTGTTAGCTCATGCATATTTTGGTGAGATGACTTTTGGATGTTTTTTCTTGCAAAATATTTACGGAACCCTCTGTAGAAAGTTAAGGTAGTAGTGCGTGAAGCCTAACCATTTTTTGCACGTATTAAGAGTCATTTTACAGGAATTAGGCGATTTTCTATGTTTTTTCGTGTGTGCTAACCCGTTTATATTTTTGGGATATGACTTTTGGACAAATTTTTTTGCAAAACTTTTACGGAACCCCCCGCAGGGAGTTGGGGGGAGTAGTGCGTGAATCTTCACCATTTTTGCACATATTTTGGACATTTAGGAGTCATTTTAATTAAATTTAGTAATTTTCAGAGTTTTTCGTCAGTGTTAGCCCATGAATATTTTGGTGATATGACTTCCTGACGATTTTTTTGCAAAATCTTTACGTAACCCTCTACAGGGAGTTGGGTGAGCAGTACATGAAACCTCACTTTTTTTACACATATTTCAGGCATTTATGAGCCATCTTACATGAATTATGTGATTTTCTCAGTTTTTCGTGTGTTAGCCCATAAATATCTTGGTAATATGGCTTTTAAACGATTTTTTTTCAAAATCTTTGCGGAACCCTCTTTAGGGAGTTGGTGAAGTAGTACATTAATCCTCACCATTTTTTATACATATTGGAGCCATTTTACTGGAATTAGGTGATTTTCTGAATCTTTCACGTGTGTTAACCCATAAATATTTTGGTTATATGGCTTTCATGTGATTTTAAAAAAAAATCCTTTACAGGACCCTCAATAACGAGTTGGAGGAGAAGTATGTATAGCCTCACCGTGATCCACGACATATTTTGACATTTAGAGAAGACATTGAGAGTTCGTGACCTATTAGGGACTCGCGAGGTCCATATACCGACACATGTGTCTGTGCGGACGATCTCAATGCACTATCATAAAATCAAACAATCGAGCACGAATGATCTCCACGTGCCCAACTTATAATCATAAATCGATCTCAGCACGAACGATCTTCACATGTCAAACCTTTACTCATACTCAATCTCATATCAATGCACATGCACAATATAATATCAACAAAAAGGGATGATGATGCATCTCAATCAATCAAATGTCGGAATGACATATAATCATCTCAACTATCACAAGTATACGAGTTCAATAGAGAAACACAACCACACAAAGGAAACCAAGTTAATGATACATCAAGAAACACTCATATACTTTGGCATTATCGAATTACAATCCGTCATTCCATAGTGACATACTTTTCCTTTATAACACCAGTACTCGTACCAATGCCGATCACATCATTAGAACGAAACTCACATCTTCCGTCGTTACATTAAACAAGAATTAGACGATTTTCTCAGTTTTTCATGTGTTAGTTCACAATTTTTTTTATGTAATAGAGTTTATGATAACACACTCTCTCACACACACACACAAAGAACAACCCTCATACAAAGAACATACAAACAATAGCAAACTCAGTTTTGTTTAACATATTTTAAACCTAACAAAGTTTAAGGAACTTGTATTTTGAATTTGATTTACAAAAAGGAGATTTAATCATTCAGTTTCCCTCGCGAGGGATATGACTATTTTATCATGTAGCATCAATCATCATACGTAAGTGTGTATACTGTAACAGTATGAATATTGGGTAGCTTCTATGATCTAACTATTCAACAGCCATGACTCTCTTTCCATACCGCAATAGCTCCAGTTCTGTCTTCCAGGAAGCGGAGTTCATATTTTGGCATCAATCTCTAAGGGAAAAACGATGCTAGTCGTAGACAATATGACAGCAGAAGGAACCAAACTCCAACTGAAGCCATAGTAACCATAAAAATGTGTCTTCCATCTAATGCTGTTTGTTCTTTCAAGTGAGTGATAAATGTTGAAAATGAACTTTGTTATGATTTGAACTCAACTTCTCTGATAAACTGACTTATTGCACTGATCACAGTGAGAGGATTCTCTATATGTGCAGCATGACCAGAATATGGAATTTCAACTATTTCTGGAACGTTCGTAGTCTCTGTGCTCTGGCACATTGTGTCACGCATCTTTTGAGCAATGTTCTTAAATTTAACATCTTTCTCTCCAACAATGAACTGAAGGGGTACTCTGCAGCTCTTCAGATCCTCCCATAATGGCCTGTTATACATGAAGAGGATAATTAGAACGTGGGGACTTGGAAAAGGGAAACAAGAGAAGATGCATCAACATGTTCTGGAATATGAGGGTATCAGTTGAAGATATACTCAAGTTACTGAGATACACATATTGACTTCACATCATAACATGCCGTCTAACTAGAGATCTACTTAGGATAGCAAAAGATCAGAATGCCATGGAAAATTCAAAATCAAAAGATGAGAAGCATGACTCCAAGGTTTCTTGGAGAAATATGAACATTTCAATCAAATTAATTAGAAAAATAAATAAATTTAAAGGGACTGCCCTATCAATGGATTCTGTGCACTTCCTATTCCTTATGACAAATTCTAGCAGAAATTAATCACTTTTCAGTCGGGAATCATTTTCTCTCAAAGTGCAAACTTTGCTCTTTTCTTTACTGGAGAAGCTTTTGACCATTAACTAAGAACCATATAAGCATGCTATTTCTAGTTTCTACCTGTACTTATGTTGAGCAATTCAGTCCCTTAGCTCTTCTGAAACCAAATATGAGAATTCTGAAGTGACAGTCATGGCTGAAAGCTGGAACTGACCCACTTAGACACTAGCGGCAAGAAAGACTCTTGTGAATGAAATTTTCTTCCTAAAAAATGTCATTTTTTCCTTTCTATTTAGTTTAATAGCTTTTCCTACTTAAACTTTCTGTTTTCCTTTTTTAGCCTCTTTCCTGAAAAATAGAAAGGCAAATAAGAGAATTCACACCACAAATTGAAAACAGCAAAAGATTTCTCATCAACTTACGGCTGTCTCCCAACACTCAGATCTGCTAATACTCTCCCAAGATTTTTCAGATCACAATGCTGCAATCGGCTCGCAAGTATTTTATTGAAATGTGGATGAGATCTTAAACTGCAGGATGCAAACATATTTAACATGTTAGCAATTGGTATGGCACAAATACCTCATGTAACACAAAGCAGGAGTAGATGCAAACTCCTATAGAGAGAATCTCATCAATTACCTATTCCAGAGATCTCCAGAATACCAAGCATCTAAAAATGGCCCTAAGCCAGAAGCAGCAAAAGAGCAGGCGAAAAAATCATCCTTGGCTCTACGCACTTTTCTTGCCTCTTCATCTATCAATCCAGGACTTCCAGATATTATAACAGCTCCAGCAACCTTCCATCAAGAATATTGAACAATCATATTAAATGGGAAATGTTCTGCAACATACCGTGGAAAATATTTATACAGTATACCTTGTAATTGTATCTTAGAGCCATGTAGAGTGAAATCCTTGCTCCCATAGAATATCCAACAAGAACAACTTTTTGACACTGTAGACTGTCAAACAACTGCTGCAATATTTTTGCAAAGGCCATAATTGACAACCCTGGTTCCTCCAAATCAAAATCCTGGCCGAGCAACTTTGATCTTCCATGTCCAGGTAGGTCCACTGCAATGCATCTAGCTGAGCCTGATATAGCCTTCATAACAGAGATCCAATCTCCTCCAGTTCCAAGGAAGCCATGAAGAAATACTACTACACTACTCTGCATAGCTCAGATTGTGCATAAAAGTATATCATTGGGTACTTCAAGGTTAATGAGAAATAGAAAAATTGTCACCATGTTAAATAGCAATATTTCTTCTAAAAATAACCGTGGTGTCTGAGCTAGCTGACGCACACCTCAACTAGTTCCACAAGATACCTGCCACCTCCCACAAGCAACAGATACTAGGTAACTCTGTCCACCAAGGTTAGGAAAGATGGGAAGAAATCACCTAGTATTTTTGCCGCTGCTGGAATTTGAACCAGAGACCTCATGGTTCTCAACTCACTTCATTGACCAATAGGTCACACCCTTGGGTGCTGCTAAATAACAATACTTTACAACCATAATTGCTAGAGCTGGACTTATAATGAAAACAATCAAGCAGGAAAAATAAGATGACATCTGGTACCCATTGTCAATTGTTTTTCCCTATTTTTTGTCCAGCCAGATTCAGCACAATTAGATTGCAGTAAACTTCTTCAACTAGCTATTAAGCATTACCAGAAAACATAATTTGACTACTTACATCATCCTTCTTTCCAATTTCTTGCACGTTAAGACAGATGGAGGCACCTTCAAGATCTGCCACAAATTCATATGCATGAAGTTCTCTGGAAGTACAATCAGGAACAACTGCATCTTGGTTGAATTGAAAATGCTGCAGGATTTGAGCAGCGTCAGTAACAGATGCCTCCACAACACCGTTGCAAGGATTATAGCCAATCATTAAAGGCCTTCTGCTAACATCTTCCCTAAGCCATTGATAAGTTCCAAGACCGTGGGCTATGCAAGAGTTCTCTTCCTTGTTAAGAATTCTTCCTGTATCTAACTTCATCAGGTCAACATACCGTGAGAACAGAATTAGAGCTGATAAACCCAAGGAACTTTCAAATGTGGCACTGATAACAGCCATCTTTCCGTGCTGGTGAGCCCATCGCGCAAGCAATGCTGCATTTTCAAAACCGCCAGCGACGCTTGGTTTGATAACCTGACATGATTTGGAAACTGCTTTTATTTGTAGTAACAAAGTCAAATCCAATTACCTAGTTACTGTAACTGTAAGCATACTTTGATCAAGATATATCCTTTCGAACATAGAGTGATACAATAATAGGTACACAAGACAAAGTAGAGGATTCACTTCATATGAAGAATCTATTGACTGTGGCTGTAGTCATTATTTTTGTTTATATTTTTTTTTTCAAGATGGAGAGGGGGATGTGACCCGGCTCTCTGTCCTGTGCAAGTAAATGGGTTTCAAAAGACCGGATGATTCATTTCATTAATTACTTCGGACCAATAAGATTGAAATTTTTATGCAGATCATTATCATTACAAGATTGCCTCATATATATACAAATCTAATAGGGACGAATTCCTTTTTTTAATAAGTATCTAAAAGGGATAATTTCCAAATATAATACCTATGTACAACAATTAAAAACATGCCACATTCTAAGTAATGATAGACCATAATACCCTGCAGACTTACAAAAGCAACTATCATTGGGTGATTGTACTTTGCAAGCACTTTAAGGTGATTTTTTCTTATACTGTTGATAGTTTCATCCAGAGCTACTGGTAAGCCAGTCTCCTCGCAGAACTTGATTATATCATCTTCATTATTAACAGGCTCCTGAAATAACCAAAAAATTATTCAAGTATCTAATATCATAGGAACTGAGAAATAATGACAGAGAAATGAATGCTTAACATTTAGGCAAACTATGATGTTTAATTGTCTGAGCATTAAAACAATGGCAGAGGGACAGGACACAAGCAATTTACCATTTTATAAACTACCAATCCCTGAAATTAGGTATCCAGTAGATTGAACCTTTACAACTTAAAGATTATAATGCTGCCTTTAGTTACGGTAATTTAATGCCTTGGGATGTTATTTCTTTAATGGATTTCTTCACAAGTCACGTCTTATTATTGCCTTTTGCAACTATCTTACTTTTATGTTATTCAAGACTAATATCTCTTTTATACCTCTTCAGTAATATAACTTAGTAACTCTAAGTTATCACTGTATTTCTCTATTTTTGTGGTGTAGAAACATGAAGTTTGTAGAATATAAGTATTCTGATATGCCAGTAATGCTGCATATTTTGATGTAAAGACCAAGATATGTTGAGCTTCAGCACAAATATTGTTTGTCTACAACATCAAAGGAAGTAAAGAGGGAAAAGAGGAAAGATCAATGGCTTCTGAAGAAATAGATGACAAAATGCATTTGAATCTGTTGACAAGCTTAATTGTAAGAGATGCATCTTAGTCTAATTACTAGCTTGATTGTAGGAACTTTGTATCCCAATTAGCTGTAACTAAATATTCTCTCTAATTATTTTCTTTCCCAGAATAGTTGTAGAACTCACTCATGAGATGCAAGGATATACTGAAATACAAAGAGGCCTCTCTTTTCACTCAAATTCTACAAAATCTTACTCCCTCCATCTTGAAAGTGTTCTCAGTGGTTCTGGCCCTAAAAAGGCATTTTGTTCCCTAACTGCTTGAAATTATGACTACCTTACAAACATATAACAAGTGTTTTGGTGCATTACCTCAATATACTGCAGGCCACTGTCTTTTACAGAAAGGCCAAATTTAACAGCTTCATCATAGTTCCAACTTCGATTTGCATCAGCACGTAGCTCAATCTCCCAACCAATTTTCTTCCTTACCTCCTTTATAATTGCAATGTCCACAGTGGGATCTGCTTGACGTGCTACCTGTGTGAAAAAAAAGTAGTTAAACTTTTTTACAAATTGGAATCATAACAGCTTCCACTGAAAGTTACAAAATTACTAACAAGTTTCACATTTTGTAAATGATACTCCCACCTTTAGCTTTATAGCAGTAAATCCTTCTCTGACAAGTGTTGTTGCAACAAGAGCCATTTCACTGGGACCACCATTAGACTCAAGCAGTGCACAAACTTTGACATCTAAAGAATTCCCAATTGATTCTTCTCTGTGTATGAAGAGTACATTCAACAGGCTTGAACCTTCTCTAGCTGCAATAGCATTGAGGACAGCCATCTCCAGGCCAAATCTCACACTTGGGAAGATTGAATTGGGCTAGAAATGAAGTGAACATAATTCAGAAGTAATAAATTTGGAGAGATATGAGGGCCAGCCCGGTGGACTAAGCTCCTGCTATGTGCGGGTCCGTGGAAGGGTCGGACCACAAGGGTCTATTGTACTGAGCCTTGCCTTGCCTTGCATTTCTGCAAGAGGTTTTTTCTACAGCTTGAACCCGTGACCTCCTAGTCACATGGCAGCAACTTTACTAGTTACACCAAGGCTCCCCTTCAATTGCAGAATCTCTAGATGTTCCTATTACTATTCATCAAAAAAAAAGATGCATCAACCTACCTGGATACCTAAGCTTTGCCACAACCAACGAGAAAATGAACCCTTCAGCAAAGGAAGGGAGTGGTCAATAGTAGCTCCTTCCACAACATGAATAAGGAATTGAAGCTGCTCTTCCACATCAAGTAGGTTTTCTTTGTGGATCTCAAGCGGTGCAACCTGTTATATTAATAGATGGCAACCCAGAATATTTCAGCTTTCCAGATTTCTGTCTAGAAATTAGAGAGGAAGGCACGGGGACCAAGAGAGGGAGTGGGAGGAATAAAGCAATACATTGTCAATCATTTTAAAGCTTATTCTTGAAAACTTGGTTTATCAAGAAAATCTGGGTTACAAGTTGAATATCATATGCTCTTCATTTCTCTCCAGTGAAAAAGTACAAACAGCAAGATGACATGCTTTACTACGTTAAATAGACTAAGTTGCCTACTTTAGATAAGTATTTTCAATTAATGTTTCTGAAGCAATACAAGGAAGAGCTCATCAATTTACTATATATGATACTGTTAGGTTTACAATATTTCACACTTTCTCCTGACCCTACTTATGAGGCAGACGAGGTTTCCTTTTAATGACTCATGAATTATGCCTGTTCTGATTCAACTTCATAAACAAGCATGGCTGTTCCGACAATATCTGGCTGTTCTGACAATATCATGTATTATTTGTATCTACGTACAAAAAGGAATGTTCAACTGAGCCTTCAACTACTGCACAGCTGCACCATCTGTATCAAACTGGAATATCATAGTATGAAAAAGAAAAGCTATCCTCAAAGCCTAAAAGCAGGTATTAGCAGTCACCTTTAGCTAAGCACATCTCACTTCATCATTTCCTGTTGCAAGCTGCCCAGCTATCACAATTTTAGAGTAGCCAATATATGACATGCACAAGACATTGTTATTGACTTTGGATTGCATGTCACCCTTCTCTACACTAAAAGCTTCTCTTATTTCTATTAATTAATTTGCATGTATGATATAATGGGATTATTAGATAATAAGACTAATGATGCTTAGAGGCAAGGCCAAAGATGAGAATAACCATGCCATCCAATATCTGTTGTGACTTGTGAGAAGCCCATCATGAGAACTAAATATTCAAGGTCAACCTTTTCCATGACCACTGACCGGTTCATTAGATTGACTGTCAATCATCCGTATGCAAGAGAAATTCATATATATATAGAAAGAGTAAGATGATTTGGCAATCCCAGGACTGGAAAGCATTCACAAATAACGAGGGGAGTTGGATGAAAATATGGACTTCATAATCACCAACAACACTTCATGGTTTCAACCTCAATGTTATTTACTATATATATCATGATGTTTTAAATTTAGCTGTAACTGTGCACTCTAAGCAGGTATGTCACTGTCACAGCCCAAGTCCATGGCACTTATTGTCTGCCTTGGCCCAATAGACCTCACAAGTTTGTCCCTTGGGCTACGTCATCATTGAGTCCAAAACCGTGGGTACCATGTGAACTTGTGCTCTATCTTATATAGCATTTTCTCTCTCTTTCAGATGTAAATTGACCTAAGGTGTCATGTGTAACTCTACTTCATAAGCTTGTCATACTAGATGTCTACCCCTTCTTCTTAACATGCTCTTATCAGTCCACTCTCTGTCAAAGGCGTCATACACCCCCTTTTAGGCATTAAGTTTTCTCACTGAGTTTCGAGCCACCATCATACTATGGGAATCTGACTCTGATACTTAATTTGTCATAATCCACATGTACTGTCCACTGTGGCCCAACAGACATCACGGATTTGTCCCATGAGCTATGCAGTCATCAAGCCCAAAAGCACGAGTAACACGTGAACTTGTGATCCATCTTATGTAGCACTTCGCTTTTCCCTCCCTTCATTGCCTAAGGTGTCATGTGTACCCCTTTTCCAAAAAGCTTGCCATTCTTTCCTTTTGATCCGACCTCATTATCCTACCTTCCATCAGGACAGTCACAATCGCATGAATTCAGCTAATATTATGTTTCTGATAAGGGTGCAGCACAGTTATTTGCTTTTAATTCAATTATTTTATTTTATTTGGTTAATTTTAGTACATTTTGGAGAATCCGTACAAAGTACTCATACCTATTTCATAACCACTCAATATTGATATGTCAAAGCAAACAAAGGATCCATGTAACATAGCTAAATACTAACTACGAAAATTTCAAGAACAAATGCTAGAACTATGCATCAAATAGCTTCTAAGTTGCTGTACTATCTACAAATCATGAGATCCTCCCCGAGGAGGGTGAGAATCAAAATATGATTGTGAATTACCTCTCCATATCCAGTATTACCATCTTCAAGATACAAACTTATAATGAAGCCTTCTCTGTGGTAGGTGGATCTGTGACTGGCAGAAGATGAAGTAGGAGGAGAGGACAGCTGAATTCTACCATAAAACAGTATGAAAAGTCGTGTCAACTTTTCAGGACCCCAGACAGAAAATGTCTGTGCTGTATATAAATGCTAACCTATATTTTGAGTACTGCATTTTACCAACTTTGCTGGGTATGAACCCATCATTAGTGGAATTCAAAACAGTTTGTTTTGAAAGGCTGTTGAAAGCATGATCCACTCCTTGCTGTGAAACTTTTCTAAGCATACTGAAAGAAGAAAATGTCTTAGTTGAGAATGTTCTCACTAGTTTAAATTAATAAGACATTGGACTTTAACATAACTACCTATGAAAGGCAGCATTGGCATCAATGGTGCTATCAACCTCTATAACAAAATCTTCCTTGTCTCTTTGAGATGCTAATAGAGCATCTTGTAGTTCCATTTTGCTCTGTACTTTCAAATGCTTCACACTGCAAACAAAGTATAACAAATTTAAGGAACCAAGTTTAGTTAATATGGGCTTTGAAAAGGCAATATCAACTTTAAACCAATATTTGTATCAAACTATTAGAAGAAACTTGTCTCAGTTTATTAAAACGAATTTCTTACTAAAGAAATAAGTTCTAGAAGAATGCAATGATAACTTTGTGATATAAGACACATAATTATGGTGTGAGAAACAAGCCATAATACAGTATGGGATAATATAACATGGCACCCTAACATTCTAACTTACTCTCGAATAACTATTCTTTTCTATTTTCGGCAACCATTATAGCAGTACAAGTTTTATTTCAACTGAACATTCTGGCACATCAAACCCTTTTTAAATGACTCTTCTAGCTGCACCACATTTCTTTCCGGTAATCATTTTGGCAAAACAGAGCCTCTTTTCTATGATTGCTCTAATGGCTATTGGCTAGGCATCTCTTCTCGATGGCCATTCTAGAAGCATAACACCTTTTTTTCTGGCAGCACATTGCCTTTTTTCCTGTGACCATTTTGGTAGTACCATACCTCTTTCCAGCCATTCTCAGGAAGCCAGTTTTTCCTCAGAATGCCTGCCACTATAACTTTTTCATCAATATTCGGTGATAACAACCTTTTCCATAAGTTTTTCAAACAACCTTTCCATCATCTACCTAATTTATATTTTTCAAAATAAGCAAATCTAAGTCGGTTTTGGCACCTCAAGATTCAGAAGGCATGTCAGAATGCTGTGATAGTCTTGTAATGTTAAAAGTAAAAAGACGTAATATGAATCATCTTTAAAGATTATGAACTCTGAAACAAGACGTAATGTGAATCATCTCTAAAGATGTAATATACTTGGGTCAAAACCAGAAAATTCATGCATCCATCTTTAAAGGGGTAGTATAAATATTATATTGACATTATAACAAAACAACATACAAGAAGCATATTAATTTCACTACAAAATGCTTGCCCTTCATGGCTAAATTTTAGACAGCATGATGATGGATGGATATAGGGGAATGAAAAAATGAAACTACTAGTAATCTACAAGGAAAGAAGTTCCCCATCGAAAGTGTCCCCCACTGCAATAAAAATGTGAACTTCATAATAAGGTTGCTGCTAGAGTAGGAAGTCCTATAATCTTTATGAAGAGGTATTCATATATACATCTTGAGTCCAAAGATTTTGTAAGTAGATAAAGCACTAAATATCATAAAAGGGGGAAATATCCTGATGCAACACTGACTCCAATGCTAAGAAGCTGTGAACCTGCATGCTTAGCTCCCTTACACCCTAAGACACGTATTGTTCAGGGAAATCAAGTTGAAGGGGAGCAACAGGTTCCTCGTCATACTTGAGCAGGACCTGTAATAGATGTTTCAAGAGCAACTGATAATACATGAAAGAAGACAAGAATAAGAGATCTAATGGAGCAACTGACATAAACAGAGATGCTATAGATATACAAGTATGAGATAAGGCGAGCAGTTTGGGTGAATCATAGAAATGTGTGTTCTTCAGGAAAATTGAGTCATGCACATGCCGTGCTCAAGAACGAAGCACTGGAAGGCACAAGTCCAAGATGGGACAACATACACTGTTTTGAAAGAGTAGCAATCAAAGAAGACAATGAGGAGAATAGATTGTTGTACAGGGAGACATCTCAAGGATATTTGTACAAGTTGTCCACGATACTCTGGCACCTAGTTTGATATTGTTGAGTCCCACATCGGAGTAGGAGGTGTAATTTAGTCTCTTTATATGTTCTTGGGCATCCTCAAAGCTCATTTGGAGTTGAGTTAGGTCCAAGGCCCATTTTTTGTTGTTGTATCAAAGTTAATCCCATGTCAATTATTGGTTTACCCAATGTTGGACCCTCATATTATATTGTCCATGCTCCAGATGTCCAGTCCTGAGCATGGGAGGGAAGGATGTTGAATCCTACACCAGTTTAGGAGGGGTAATTTGGTCTCTTCATATGGTTTGGGCGATCCTCACTACATGAGCTAACTTTTGGAGTTGAGTTAGGCCCAAGGTCCATTTTCTTATCAGTTACCTCATAGGAATAATCTTATCAGGAATAAGAAGATAAGAAGGTCGAGGTTCGCAGAAGCAGCAGAAAATCAAGATGTAACTTTAGAGCTGAAAACTGGAAGTGAAATTGTGACATTAATACAAAATTAAAATCATATATTAACAGCAATATATACGTAACACAAACAATAAAATAAATTGATGTTTAATGGAAATGACAACAAACATTTCTTACCCGTGTGCCATGCATAGGTTGTGAATTGAAACATTATGAGATGTGTAGAAATACTGGTCTAAAATGCTTCTTGCAGTCATATTCGCAAGAGGAAGAAGACTGAATATGGCGCCACCACGGTTGTTAATAACAACTATAGTCATGGGCTTCCGCAGCATCCTTCAAACATAAAAGAAATATGTATCATTTGGTGAGTATAACTTTTCATGTAATTTTCCATACATGAAGCAGAAAGATCTTTAACATAATAATATATCATCTAAATCATATGTTATGTTAGAAGTCAAAATCAAATATAGCCCATCAGTCCACCACATGAAAAATTCAAGCATGATTCATACGATCTGTCCAAGGAACCAAAACAATCGACTACCTATCATAACAAGCAATGGATAAGAAGGAATACAGTATCAAAGGAGCATGCATAAGCAGTTGGAACTTGATAAAAGACTTACCTTCTATGAAAACAAGAAGTCCAGTTAAGATATTGAAGAAACCAATCAGTTTGAATTGCACTTTAATGGTAGGAACACAAGTACAAGGCTGAGGAGCAAAAACCCAATAAACATGAAAAAGGACGTTCTGCAGCATCAATAAATACTAAAAAAAGAGCAAATTAGAAAAGTAGCGACAGCGGGGGTTGCTTTATGACATGTTCTATCTAAAACCAAAAGGCAAATAAGGATAATGAAAAAGAAAACTAAAAATGGTAATTTCACATTGTTAGAATAGGAATAAAGTATATACAAATCCTACTTAGAATAGGAATAGGAATAGGAATCCTAGTTGGAAAAGGAGTCCAATGTAGTGTCTATAAATAAGGTCTCAATGAAATAATGTAGATACGACAATTCAATAATATTTTTCCTATAATTCTCACATGGTATCAGAGCATTGGTGAGAAACTTATCCAAAAAAAAAGAAAAAGGGGCAGAATCCAGTAACTGTCAAAGTCTGGTTTGCATTGTTGTCTTATTTTATAAGTGTAGTGCGAAAACCCACACCATCACGAGGTGCGGAACACTCAGGCGAGCAAACCCCAGTGAGCTCCTCTGAGTTTCACTGTGTCACGCGCCGCCGGAAGACCCAGGACTGCGTCACCACGCGCCGGCGCGTGCGCCACTTTCCGGCCAGTTTTTTCGAGAATTTTTTTTTTTGCATTGAGGTCGCCTCTCCATTCCGAGGCAGACTGTATTTTTATTTTCTTATTCTGACCAGTTCCGGGCAGTCAGACCTAATTTCCGGCGACTGAATCCCTCTTTTTTTTTTCAAATTCAGACCACCTTTATCTGTTTTTCTCTCTCTCTAAATTCATAATATGTCTTTAGGGATTGATATTTTTGGCTCCAAGAATATAGATAGTTCAAGTGCTATGATCATTTCAGAACCATTAATGGGAAGCTCAAACTATTTAACTTGGGCTAGCTCGGTTGAGTTATGGTGCAAGGGGCAAGGCGTTCAAGATCACTTAATAACAATACTTGTGTGGTAGATGAAAAGGAAAAGACTAGTGAGACAAATAATAAAGTCAAAGCACAATGGGAGAAGGTTGATGCTCAATTATGTAGTCTCCTATGGCGATCTATCGATTTCAAGTTGATGCCCTTGTTTCGCCCATCCAAAACATGTTATTCAGTTTGGGAAAAGGCTCGTGCTTTATATACTAATGATATATCTCGATTCTATGATGTGATATCTAGAATGACTAGCTTAAAGAAACAAGAATCTGATATGTCTACTTACTTGGGTCAAGTACAAGCAGTCATAGAGGAATTTGACACGTTGATGCCAATCACTACAAATGTGGACAAACAACAAGAACATAGACAGACGTTGTTTCTAGTTCTTACACTTGTTGGCCTTCCTCCTGACCATGATTCAGTGCGTGATCAAATTTTAGCTAGTCCTGCAGTACCTACCATTGATGAATTATTCTCTCGTCTACTTCGTTTTGCTGCACCTCCCAGTCACAAAGTAGTTTTTTAATCCACCGTTGACTCCTCTATTTTGGCATCTCAAATCATTAACAAACGAACATATCAACCTATGGAGAATCGTCGAGGAGGAGGTTGCTTTGGAAGATCTCGTTCCAAGTGCAGTTATTGTCATAAGCTTGGACACACTCGTGACATATGTCATAATTTGTATGGTCCACCACCCAATTATGATCCTACTGTTGTAAAGGAATATAATGAGTCCCTTCGGCATCGCGCAAGCAAGAAAACATCTCCACAAGTACCATCTATTGCTCAGCCTGATCGACCACTCAATAATGCTCATATTGCTCAGGCAGATTATGACGAGTTCCTTCAGTATCGAGCCAGTAAGCAAACGTCTCCACAAGTAGCCTCAGTTCATGTTGCGGGTAATTCTTTTGCTTGTGTTTCACAGTCTAGTCCTCTTGGATCATGGGTCATGGATTCTGGCGCTTCTGATCATATCTCTGGTAACAAATCACTTTTGTCTGATATTGTCTATTCACAATCTCTTTCTGCTATTACTTTAGCTAATGGGATCCAAACGAAACCAAAAGGGGTTGGAAAAGCCACACCCCTCTCTTCTGTCACTCTAGACTCTGTTCTTTATGTCCCTGGTTCTCCTTTTAATCTAGCATCTGTTAGTCGTTTAACGCGTGCCCTACATTGCAGCATAACCTTTTTTGATGACTTTTTTCTCATGCAGGACTGCAGTACAGGACAAATGATTGGCACAGGACATGAATCACAAGGCCTTTACTATCTTACCTCTTCAAATTCCTTCACAGCATGCTCTGTTAAAGATCCACCAGCCCTAATTCACAAACGTTTGGGACATCCGAGTCTATCCAAGTTGCAAAAGATGGTGCCTAGTTTGTCTAGTTTATCCACATTAGATTGTGAGTCGTGTCAACTTGGAAAACACATCCGTGCTACATTTTCTCGTAGTACCGAGTGTCGTTCAGAGTCTATTTTTTCATTAGTTCATTCTGATATTTGGGGTCCTAGTAGAGTTAGTTCACCATTAGGTTTTCGTTATTTTGTTAGTTTTATTGATGATTATTCAAGATGTACTTGGGTTTTCTTAATGAAAGAAAGTTCTGAGTTATTTACTATATTCAAAAGTTTCTTTGCTGAAGTACAAAATCAGTTTGGAGTTTCCATTCGTACTTTTCGTAGTGATAATGCCTTGGAATACTTATCCTCTCAGTTTCAAGAATTTATGGCTCACCAAGGAATTATTCACCAAACATCTTGTCCGTACACTCCTTAGCAGAATGGTGTAGCAGAAAGGAAGAATAGGCATCTCATTGAGACTGCTCGCACTCTCCTTATTGAATCCCATGTTCCGCTGCATTTTTGGGGTGATGCAGTCCTTGCATCTTGTTATTTAATTAATCGAATGCCCTCATCTTCTATTCAAAATCAGGTTCTACATTCCATATTGTTTCCTCACTTACATCTTTACTCTATCCCCTCTCGTGTCTTTGGGAGCACATGTTTTGTTCATAACTTAGCCCCTGGTAAGGATAAACTAGCCCCTCGTGCTCTCAAATGTGTTTTTCTGGGTTACTCTCGAGTTCAAAAAGGGTATCGTTCCTATTCACCTGATCTTCGTCGATACCTTATGTCTGCTGATGTCACCTTCTTTGAATCTCAACCTTTCTATACATCTTCAGATCATTCTGATGTCTCTGAGGCCTTACCCATACCTCAAATCTTACCTGTATCAATTTTTGAGGAATCTACAGTTACTTCTTCATCTCCGGTTGTAGTGCCACCACTCTTGACTTATCATCGTCGTCCGCGCCCAACACTAGTTCCAGATGATTCATGTCATGTGCCAGACCCTGCTCCTGCTGCGGACTTGCCTCCTCCTAGTCAATCGATTGCACATCAAAAAGGTATCCGATCCACTAGAAATGCTAACCCACATTATACTTTTTTGAGTTATCATCGTCTCTCATCACCCCATTATGCCTTTGTATCATCTCTGTCCACTATTTCCATTCCTAAGACTACAGGTGAAGCACTTTCTCATTCTGAATGGAAGCAGGCTATGGTTGATGAGATGTCTGCTTTACATACGAATCGTACTTGGGAGCTTGTCTCCCTTCCTCCAGGTAAATCTACTGTTGGTTGTCATTGGGTTTATGCTGTCAAAATTGGTCCAGACGGATAAATGGATCGACTTAAGGCTCGCCTTGTTGCCAAAGGGTATACTCAGATATTTGGGCTTGATTATAGTGATACTTTCGCTCCTCTGGCTAAAATAGCTTATGTCCGTCTTTTTCTATCTATGGCTGCCGTTCGTCATTGGCCTCTTCATCAGTTGGACATTAAAAATGCTTTTTTACATGGTGATCTTGCAGAAGAAGTCTATATGGAGCAACCACCTGGTTTTGTTGCTCAGGGGGAGTCTAGTAGCCTTGTATGTCAATTGCGTAAGTCACTCTATGGTCTGAAACAGTCTCCTCGAGCCTGGTTTGGAAAGTTTAGCACAGTAATTCAGGAGTTTGGCATGACTCGTAGTGGAGCTAATCACTCTGTGTTTTATCGACATTCTGCACCAAACAAATGTATTTATTTGGTTGTTTATGTTGATGATATTGTTATGACTGGCAATGATCAAGATGGTATCACTAATTTGAAGAAACATCTTTTTAAGCATTTCCAGACTAAAGACCTTGGCAGACTGAAGTATTTTCTAGGTATTGAGGTTGCTCAGTCTAGATCAGGTATTGTTATTTCTCAACGCAAGTATGCCTTAGACATTTTTTAGGAGACATGAATGATGGGATGTAGACCCATTGACACTCCTATGGATCCGAATGTTAAACTCCTTCCTAGACAGGGGGAGCCACTCAGTAATCCTAAAAGGTATAGACGGCTGGTTGGAAAGTTGAATTATCTCACAGTGACTAGACCTGACATCTCTTTCCATGTGAGTGTTGTAAGTTAGTTTATGACATCCCCTTGTGATAGTCATTGGGAAGCACTTGTTCGTATTCTGCGATATATAAAGTCAGCTCCTGGTAAAGGACTACTCTTCGAGGATCAAGGCCATGAGCGTATCACTGGATATACAGATGCTGATTGGGCAGGATCACCTTCTGATAGGCGTTCGACATCCAAATATTGTGTTTTAGTAGGAGGCAATCTGGTGTCGTGGAAGAGTAAGAAACAAAGTGTGGTTGCTCGATCTAGTGCAGAATCAAAATATCGAGCAATGGCTGCAGCAACTTGTGAGCTAGTTTGGATCAAACAATTGCTAGGAGAGCTAAAATTTGGTGAAATCAACCAGATGGAACTTGTGTGTGATAATCAAGCAGCCCTTCATATTGCATCAAATCCAGTGTTTCATGAAAGGACTAAGCACATTGAGGTTGACTGTCACTTTGTCACTTTGTCAGAGAAAAGATAGTCTCAGGAGATATTGTTACGAAATTTGTGAAATCAAATGATCAGCTTGCAGGTATCTTCACCAAGTCGCTCACCGGTCCTCGTATTAATTACATATGTAACAAGCTAGGTACATATAATTTGTATGCACCAGCTTGAGGGGGAGTGTTAGAATAGGAATAAAGTATATACAAATCCTACTTAGAATAGGAATACAAATAGGAATAGGAATAGGAATCCTAGTTGAAAAAGGAGTCCAATATAGTGTCTATAAATAGGGTCTCAATGTAATAATGTAGATACGACAATTCAATAATATTTTTCCTATAATTCTCACACACATCATAGCTTCATTTTTCTATAATAATACATGTCACTAATTGAATCAGCTCTAACAAAGCAGCATTGAAGGATGTTAAACAGAATAGAAAGAGAAGAAAAATAACACTACTCACTGCTTTCTCAAAAGGGACAGCCCATTTGTATCATGCAGAAAAGAAACATCTCCAACTACACAAAGTACCTAAAAAGAAGCACAATGTTAAATTCCACAAGCATCTGTGAATAATGCATGAAATAACAGAAGAAAAATCTCCAGAACAAAGGTGAACCACAGAAAAAGGAAAATGATATCACTTCAAGCTAATGATTTTGAAGGTTGAACATTGAACAGGGACTGGAACCTAGAGCAAATTGAACTGAGTGATAATCTAATTGCTAAGAATTGTATTAGTTTCAGAAACTAAATGGGCTTTGAGCAGTCTTAAAAAATATATGAGGTGTTTTTGCCAGCCATAGTGGAGTGTGATATTCATATTTTATACTACTTTTCATTGGTGCCAGCCGATTCTATATCTTACATCACACCTCAGCCAGTGAGGGAAAATATTTGCTCCAAGATTGTTCTTGACACAACAAGCTATAAAATAAATCACCATAAGAATTGTAGAGTGAAGCAATTACAAGAAGTAAACAAAAGTAACCAAACTTCAGTGACCACATACAATGAAAAAAAGAAAAGGCCAACATTTTGGGAGTTCTTATTACACTACATTCTTGGTAAGAGCAACGTAATTCTTAATTAGATTCCAATGAATGATTACTAACCAAATATTGTTATTTAGATCAAAGTTTAATCCACTCACTCTTTTGTTGCATCCAACTGCAAAACCAACAGCTGTGCTAAGCAGACCATCAATACCACTAGCTCCTCTGTTAGCAGCGACCTGAATAAAGTGGCAAGCTAATTCTGAGCTGATTATGACTTCATCCTGGGTACGTTCTACCCAGTTAAAGTTACATGCATACATGTCTGCATCACGTATTGGCATGCTGTTACCCAAAAATACAGCAGACTCGCAGTGAATAGCTTCCAGAGTCATTTGTGCAACACAAGGTTCAGTTAAGGAGTACTCAGAATTGATTAGAAATGAGATATCCCATGCAGCCTATATAACAGGAATGGAAGTCAATAAAATAACTAAGATTGTGGCAAGGAATAGTTATGAGAATAGGATGAATAATAAACACAAGCAATAGTCATACTATAAGAGGAACCAGGATCTCAAACAATTACTAGCTGACTTAACAAGAAATAAACATGCACCTTCTCTCCCTCTAGAAGCTTTCAAAAATAACCACATCATAATTGAGGATTTCTTTTTATGACAGTGGTGTTTGGGCCAGCTCGCACACACTTTGACTATTACACCAGGACCAGCTACCCCCACCAACACTGGCACCAAGTAACTTTGTTACCCAACGCATGGGAAAAAAATCACCTAGTGGATTTTGCCTGAGACCTCATGGTTCTCTTCTACTTTATTGACCACTAGACCATATCTTTTTTTATAACCGCAGTGTCCGGGCCAACATGCGGGCACCTCGACGAATTCCACGACATACCTGCTACGTCCCACCAACAATAAGTACCGCGTACTGTCACCCAAGGTTTAGGCAACTGGGAAAAAAATCAGCTAGTGGATTTTGCATCTGGTGGGATTTGAACTTGAGACCTCATGGTTCTCTTCTACTTAATTGACCACTAGACCATACCTTTTTTTATAACTGTGGTGTTCGGGCCAACTTGCACGCACCTCGACCAATTCCACAGGAGACCTGCTACCTCCCACCAGCAATAGGTACCGGGTACTCTGTCCACCAAGAATTAGACACATGAGAAAATCACCTAGTATTTTTTGTCTCCTCTGGGATTTGAACCTGAGACTTCATTGTTCTCTTCCCACATCATTGACCACTAGGCTACACCCTTGAGTGCCACTAGCCCATACCCTTGGGTGCATCAGAACTGATGATTTTATGTAGCAAGCATCATATTATTGTGTTCTAATAAACTTGCAGGCAGGCACTTAATTGGAGGAAGTGTTCTGTTGAACTCCTTAGTCTTAACTTAGTTTCTCAGCTTTGTCCGAAGTTTTGCAATGCCATGCAGGTAATATCTGGAAATGTGGAATCTGGAAAATCAGATGCATAACTAACACTGGCAATAGATTTAGAGGTACATGTCTATAGAACATATGTGTTGAAGTTTGCTTTTAGTTACTGTAATAACACCAACAGTATGCATATTTGATATCACACACGCTTGCAGACAAAGAGACACTTAGATTGATAGAGAGAGAGAGAGAGAGAGAGAGAGAGAGAGAGACGGACAGAGACAGACAGAGAGAGCGACAGAGAGAAAAATTCATGGAAATTATTAAAAGTTTCAGCTTCGATCTACACATCTCCTAGTACTTTAAGACTAGCTCTATAATATCTATTACAGTAAATTGATAGAGCTGCAATTAAGAGTTGATGATGTCAGAGTTATCCTTTTCTATCTTTTACTTGTATCTGGAGGAAGGGACAGAGTAGAAGTTCAAGGAAATATGTCACATACAGGAAATATAGACATTATACGCAGATTCATAATTTGCAGTATGGAAGACGATACGAAGTCAATTAAATTACATACCACACTGTTCAATGCTTGTAAAAAACATTCCCATTTTCTCCTAGGATGTGGTGTACAAGCTGTGATCAAATAATCTGCAAACTGAGGAATCGCACACTGGATTCTATGTGTTACAATATGTGAAGGATCATGGCGACTTGGATGATTGTCAACCATTATATATGAACATGGAAAACAGCTCTCTAGCAGTTGAGCCACACGCTTGCTTGTTATCCGACTTCCAATCTGTTATATGTACCAACTGAATGAAGTTCCTTATTTGGCCATAATTAACTAAATACATGTACCATGAAGCATAATTTCATATACATATAATTTAACAGAATATATTGTGCCTACTCGTTGAAATCCAACTTAAGCAATACTAATTTCGTCTCCGGGACATGATTCAATGAATATAAAGTTTCCTACAAGAAAACAGAATCAGTCATGGACAAAGGGGAGGTTTTCAAGCAATGGTGGAAAGTTATCTGTATCTGCAAATCAACTACACCCCAGCAAATGTTAATACATTCACTTAAGAAAGTCAGCATAAGAGGTCAAATGTTTTCGTATTGTATGCTTAGGGATGGCAATGGGTAGAGAGGGGCCAGGCAGGGCAAGGCAGGGGAGGACATAAATGGGGCGGAGCAGGGCAAAATTTATTTTGGTAAAAATTTCATTGGGGCAGGTCAGGTGGTGGGTTTTGGAGAAACAGGCCTAAGCCCACAAAAATTAGCAGAGTAGCGATCATGTTATAAAAACTTATATCCATTCCGCTTTATGCGAGCACATTTCATTACAACATTAGTATATAATGTCTTAAAGAAATAAGGATCATTATCAACAGAAAAAGGGAAAATTACAATTTGTCTTAAGGAAAGATTATTCAGTAGCTACATAAATATATGTTACCAAATTTAAGAGGAGCTGGAGTTATAAATGCTCACACCCAATTTACAAACCTGGATCAAAAAGAAACATTTCTATTATGTGTCAAATAGACAACCGTTTAATTTTAATATAATAAAAGTTTAATTTTGCTTTTCATAATTGTGTGTCTAGTGCTTTAGTAAAAGCAAAGTAACAAATGCCAAGATGGGGACCAGAGAGATAATTGTTATAGCCCTTGGATTGAATGAGAGAATAAGGCAAGGTTACTATTATATATTTATTCTACTTTCTGGACACGCCAAACATTGAGGTTAAATTTGGTTATATTGTATAAGGTAGGTATGTCTAATATATAAAGTTCATATCAAAAAGTTAAAAAAATAAATAGAATACTGAAAAATAAAAATGTAGAGAAAATATGAAAGAAAGCATAAAGGGGGCAAGGTGGGTCAAAATCTTAGCAGGTC
>JAJOOO010013879.1:0-22740 GCA_029582685.1 Solanum piurae | reverse complement strand
TTCTTCTTCTTCTTCTTCTTCTTCTTCTTCTTTTCTCGTGAATGTGCTAATCTGTGTGTGCCTTTTTTTCTTTTCTCTCTTTCTCGTGTTGTTGTGCGTGTGTTTTTTTCTATCCATTTTCTGTAGTGTTTTTCCCTTGGTTTTTTCTTCTTCTTTTTTTCTGATGCTATAGTATGTTAATGTAGTAGTGTATGTGGGGTGTTGTGGGTAGGTGTGAGGTGAGTGGTGAGTGGGGTGTGTAGTGGTGTAGGGGTTGTGGGGAGTGTAGTGTAGTGTAGGTGGATTGTGGGTGAGTGGGTAGTGGGGTTGAAAGAGTGGGGAGTTAAAGTTATTATTATTTTTTAATAATTAATATAATATAATAAGAATATTTTTTAATTATTTTTTAAACTAACAAAAATTAAGTAGCTAATAATAAATTATAATTAAGAAATACTAGTTTATTTATTAAACAAAAATTAAATTAAAACATGTATTTTTTGTTATTTACAATTTTTTTAAAATAAAACTTACTAAAATAAGATAAAAATAATAATATTTGATTTATATAAAAAAAAAATATTCTACTAAAAATGGTGTATTACCTTAAGTTCGGTCAAAAATTACGTGTCTACAATGGATTAGGCATCTTCAATAAGAGAGAAAAGAACAGTTGGAGAGATTTCTGATAAGGAGAAAGAGAAAATTTGATTTGTTTTGACACAAGAAACAGGGAGATGACACATGGCAATGACCGTTGATAGAAAACAGTGTAGTGAAGTGATACTAACCTTGCAAGAGGACCAGGTCCCTTGCTATAGAAAGCCCTAACTGTTATGATCAGATCTTCCCTTTAGCCAGAATGTCATGAGTGTATACCTGCAGAGAGGTACAAGAGATGAATTCACAAACAATAAGCAATAAAAACAAGTGTAGATACCTGCCCTCATTAGCATAGTCAAAGTGCAGGCTGCATGCAAATCTGTTGTGAAGTCAGTTCAGATTAAGCATTCCAGACTTAATCTGTTCTTGATCAAGTGTTCCTTGCATAATGCTTTGGTGAAGATGCCAGCCACTTGGTCCTCTACCTTACAGAATCTCATACCATATTTCCTTTGTCAACATTGTCTCTAAGGAAGTGATGTCTCACATCAATGTGTTTGGTCCTCTTATGATGAACAAGGTTCTTTGCCATGTCCATTGCACTTGTGTTATCACATGTGAGAGGAATAGTATATGTGAGGGCACCAAAGTCTTCAAGTTGTTGTTTGATCCACAAGAGTTAAGCACAACATGAGGCAGCAACTACATACTCAACTTCAACAGTGGACAAGGCTACTGAATTCTGCTTTTTAGTTCCCCATGAGATCAGTGATGACCCCAGAAAATGTGTCATGCCTGAAGTGCTTATCTTGTCAATAAAAAAACTTGCATAATCAACATCAGAATATCCAATTAAATTGAAAAAATCCCCAGAAGGATAAAATGGGACCAGGTCCTGAGTTCCCTTTAAGTATCTTAGGATCCTCTTTGTTGCCTTCAAGTGTGACTCTTTTGGAGCTGCCTGGAATCTAGCACACATCCCCACACTAAATATTATAGTTGGCCTGCTTGCATTGATATAGAGGAGAGATCCAATGATTCCTTTATACATTGTTTGGTTCACATCAGTGCTTGTATCAGCCTTGTCGAGTTTGGTATTTGTGCTCATTGGGGTATCAATTATATTGGCCTTCTGCATGCTGATTTTTTTAATAGTTATTTGATGTATTTATCCTGATAAATTGAGGTACCCTGAGGGGACTGTTTAATTTGCAAACCTAGAAAGAAGATAAGCTCCCCATTATACTCATTTCAAATTCACTACCCACCAGTGCTGCAAACTCTTTGCATAGAGGATCTGTAATAGCTCCAAAAATTATGTCATCTACATAGACTTGTACTACAAGGAGCTCATTTCCTCTAAACTTCAAAAATAGTGTGTTGTCAATTTTTCCTCTTTTGAACCCATTTTCCAAAAGGAATTTTGACAGACGTTCATACCATGCTCTGGGTGCTTGCTTCAATCCATACAATGTTTTGTCTAACTTCAACATATGATTGGTCAAGTCAACATCTTCAAAACCTGGAGGTTGTTTCACATACACCTCCTTCTTCAAGTACCCATTCAGGAATTCACTCTTAACATCTATCTGAAACAACTTGAACTCCATGTATGTAGCAAAGGCTATTAGAATTCTAATGGCCTCCATCCTTGCTACAGGTGAAAATGTCTCATCATAATCAATTCCTTCCTCTTGATTGTATCCATGCACCACTAGTCTTGACTTGTTTCTTGTGATAGTCCCATGTTCATCCGGCTTGTTTCTGAACACCCATCTTATCCCAATAATAGTTCTGTTGAGGGGTCTGGGACCAGGTGCCACACTTTACATCTTTCAAACTGATGAAGCTCCTCTTGCATTGAATTCACCCAGTCAGCATCCATTAACGTCTTTTTAATATTCTTGGGTTCAATGGTGGAAATGAAGGCCGAAAATATAACTAGGTTTCTTGTCTTGGATCTAGTTTGTATTCCATATTCAAGGGGAGAAACCAGATTTTCCAGCGGATAGGAGGACTGATGTTTCCATCCTATTTTTCTTGTAGTCTCCTCATCATGATCATCAACTTGATCGCCACCTTCAGAGCCTTCATTGTGAGTTTCTCCTTTATGAGCAGCATTGGGAGTATTAGAAGGATCAGGTTCTTTTAAGGGTTATGCAACATGTTTTTCATTCAGATAATTTTCAACCACAGGGTCTTGAATTAGATTATGTCCTCAAGTTCAAGATCCTCTTTATCTTCAGGGTTGTTCATCTCACCAGATTCATCAAATATGACATGCACACTTTTCTCTACACAAAGGGTCCTTTTGTTGTAGACTATGTACGCCTTGCTTGTTGAAGAATACCCCACAAATGTCCCTTCATCACTCTTTGGATCAAACTTGCCAAGATCATTCTTTCCACTGTTCAACACAAAGTACTTGCAACAAAAGGCTTTAAGATGACTGAGTGATATTTTTCTTCCATTTAGGAATTCATAAGGAGTCTTCTTGAGCACTGATGACATCTGTTTGTGACATAGCAGGTTGTATTTACAGCTTCGGCCCAAAAATTCATTGCAAGTCTTGAATCAATGAGCATAGTTCTCGCAATGTCCACCAAAGTTCTATTTTTCCTTTCTACAACACCATTTTGCTAAGGAGTTCTGGGTGCAGAGAAGTTATGGTCAATTCCATGGTCAGCACAAAAGCCTTCGATTTGGGCATTTTTGAACTTCGTACCGTGGTCTGACATGATGCTTGCGATTTTTTTGCAATCTAGTTTCAACTGAATTCCTTTTGCAAAGATCATTAGTACTCCAGTTGTTTCATACTTCGTTCGCAGGAACATATTCCAGGTGAATCTGGAGAAATGATAAACAACCACCAAGATGTATTTCTTCCCACCTCTACTTTGAATTCTTACTGGTCCACAAAGATCCATATGGAGAAGCTCTAATTGCCTGGTTTTGCTGACACCTTTCTTTGGCTTGAAAGATGATCTTGTTTGCTTTCCCCTTACACAAGCATCACAAATTTTGTTCTCAATAAATTTCAACTTGGGTAGTCCACGGACCAGATCCCCTGCAACCAAACTTGTTCAACAAAAATGAGCTTACATGTCCCATTCTTCTGTGCCAAATATTTTCATTGTCAGATTGAGCACTCAGACATGTGAGATTATACCCTTCTATAGAGTCGAGATCAACAACATACATATTCTTGACCCTTCTGGCAGTAAGAATGACCTTGTTGGAAACAAGATTCGTGACTATGCATTGATTTGACACAAATCTCACTTCATTCCCTTTGTCATATATCTGAGACACACTCAAGAGGTTGTATTTCAATCCATTCACATAATACACATTATCTATGGAGTGTTCCACATATCTTCCAATCTTCCCAATACCAAGAATGAACCATTTTTTGCCGTCTCCAAATGACACACCACCTCTTTGGTGTGCTTCCAAAGAGAGGAAGTTTTGAGTATCTCTAGTCTTATGCTTTGAGAAACCACTGTACATGAACTAGCATTGATTGCTTCCTCTCTTCTGCAAAAGAATCAGTTGTTAGATTTAGGAACCCACTTGAGATGGAGTTCTAAAAAACTATCGAGATGTTTGATTAGAAACCTTCCAGTCCAAGGAGGCAAAGTGTTCTTGCTAAAGCGATATATAGGACCAAGTACTTTCCTTTTCTCTACTTTCTTTCTCTCAATTTTTTTTAAAAAAAACTTTCTTGATTTTCTTTTACCCTTTTCAAAGACTCGCTGATTCTTTTCAAGTGACCATTTCTTCCACAGTGGGTACACAACAAGTTATCACACACTGACACATACTTAATATGAGGGTTGTAGGGAGGTTTTATCTTTCAACACCCCAAGCCTTTCCCACTGTTGAATTTTTGATTTGCCAAGTTGGAAAGAATCTTAGAAGAGTCAGTCCATTTCAAGGAATGACTTAAATCTTCTTTGACTTGACTTAAATCCTTTGCAAGTTCTGAGTTTCTCTTAAGAGTAGCAACTAGTTTGGACACAGAAATTTTAAGACTTTCCTCAAGATCAAGTTCAAAACTACTGAGTTTTCTCTTTCCACTCTCAGAGGTACCAGGTTCCTCTTTAAGTTGATGACTCTCAGTATCCAGAACACTCAATATAACATTCATTTCAGACATATGAGAAACAAGGACGGATTTTTCATATTCACAGAGATTCACATTTTCACTCAAAATAAATTTTTCATTTGTTAGTTAATCGATAGAGTCAATCAACAAAACTGCAAATTTTCTCAATCTTTTAATAACAATGTGTCTAAAGCACCCTTAAGATCAAAATGAGTTACCTCATCTTTGTCGTCTTCATCATCAGATTTAGCCATCAATGAGAATATGAAGTTGAAGACGTTCTCATCATCCTTGACTACCATCATAGAAACATCGTCATGATGTTCTTCCTCTTCAGAGTCATTGGAGGAGTTTCCCCATACTACAAAGGCCTTCTTCACAACTTAATTTTCATTGGCCTTTATTTTAGCATGGTCAGGGAACTGGACCCTTCGCCATGGTTTAAAATCTTGCACTTTATGTTTGGGACTCTGACAGTCTCTCATAAAGTGGCATGGCTTTCCATACTTGTGACATAAGTCGTTGGCGTTTGCTATTCTATTGGTAGTTCCCTTCTTTTGAAATCCTCCATGCTTTTTGACTATTTTTGAAATCTTCTAGTCAAATAAGACATCTCATCTTCATCTTCAGAGATATCATTTTCAGACACCTTCAGGGCTACAAACTTCTCCTTTCTTTCTTCCCTCTTCGAAGAGTCATGATGTTTGTTTAGTTCATACGTTTGCAGATTTCCAATCAGTTCATCCATTGTGAGGACCTTTAGATCTCTGGCCTTAGTTAATTTAGGAAGAACTCTGAGAATTTTTCGAACTTGTTTGCTTGGATGAATGGGCTCACCAAGGCACATTAGTTCATTTGTGATGGAGATAAACCTGGTGTGCATCTCAGGGATGGTTTCACCCTCCTTCCTACTAAAATTCTCATATTGAGTTATCAACATGTCCACCTTGGACTCCTTGACCTGAGTTGTTCCCTGATGGGTTGTTTTCAAGTAGTCCTAGATTTCCTTTGCAGTCTCATAGGCAGAGATCTTGTTGTATTCATCTGCACCAATCCCACAAACCAAAAGCTTCTTAGCTTTGTAGTTCTTTTCGATTTTCTTCTGGTCATCTTCATCGTATTCTCTTCTAGACTTGGGAATTAATCTAGTAAGTTCTCATTCCTTCACATCCTTGGTAGGAACGTAAGGTCCATCGAGTATTACATCACATAGCTCGATGTCCTTTGCCATAATGTAATCATGCATCATGGTCTTCAACCATCCATAGTATTGGCCATTGAATCGAGGTGGACGAGTGGTAGATTGACCTTCTTCCAGACTTGGTAGAGCAATCATTCCTTTAGGATCTTCTTTCTCTTGGTGTTAACCAGATAAAGAAGTGAAGCTCTAATACCAATTGATAGAATGTATGTGTCCACTAGTAATCACAAGACCGGGTCCTTTAATACAATTAAAGTGTTGGAAGTAAATGATAGGAAGTAAAATAGGCACACAAGATTTTACGTGAAAACCTCCTTGCTCAAGGGAGTAAAACCACGACCTATCACACAAAATTTTCAACTGTTTTCACTAATCACCAAGCAAAAGTGAATACAGACTTCAACCACACCAATGAGACTAAACTCTTAATCTCACACTAAGTAATACGCCTATTACTTACTGAGCCTAAGCAATGCATCCATTGCCCACTATATTAATTGTCACTAATTAATATAGACTTTAAACTGTAAGACACAAAGTCAACTCTAACAATGTTTGTACACTAACTCACACAAAGGTATGAAACATTTCTAACAAGAGTGAAACAAATCCTACAAGTTTAGCACAATACAAGCATTAAAAAAATATCCTATACAAAAAGCACTTCTTCCGTTGATCAGGTCCCTTGCTGTATTTTTGTGTTTGAAGCTTGGTTTCTCTCTCTTTGAATGAATGAATCTTCAAGTTATTTGTCACTTTGATTATATCAATCAAGAAGAATTATTGACCATTGGACAAACAACCTCATCCGTTTCTACTGGTGAAGTACGCTGACAGCTTCACCAACACACTGACAAAATAACTTTCCAGTTGTACACCATTTTGTACCTGGACGAGAACATTCTGCTGGAGACCGGGTCCCTACATTTGTGAGGATCATCAAAACATCTGAATAACATCAGGTACTACTCTTTCATTCTTGCTAACATCCCCATCTTCTCTCAACCAATTCCTATCCTCACAATAAACACCAACAGAGGCAAACCCAAGTGGAATTCTCTCACAATGAACTAAAGAATAACTCTTCTAATGTTTGAAATACCATAATTTCTACCACTATTCAAACTAAATGAAGGTTGTAGCGACTTCTTATTATGAATCAAAAACAAAAAGAGCTTAAATTGAGTGTAGATCTACAGTATAGATGCTCTTATTGAGTTTATTTGGGTTATTAAACGCAAAAGATCTCAACTTGGATACAAAATCAAAGGGGTTGGCAGATTCTTGAGTCACATAGGAAGACTATATCATTCTTGAAATTTGGGAGATAATCATGTGCTGCAAAACAGTGTGCAATATGAAATGTGACACAAATTGGGAATTGTTTCTCTCTTCTTTGGGAATTATACATTAAGAATCTTGGTTAGTTTGTATATTTCTTTGAGTTAATTTAGTTAGATGGGTCGGGTTTGAGTTATATTAGGGTGATGAGTTATTTTTTAACAAAAATTGGATAATTTCAATTGATTTGGGGGTTCCCGTCCAAGGATGGGTATATCTGTTAAGTTTATTGACGACAGAGGTAAAAATAAATTGCTTTTAACGGTAAGGGTAAAGTCAACTAATAAATGAAAGTTGAGGGGTAATTTTGACTCTTTTTCCTTTAAAATATTACTATATTTAGGTTTAATGGTTCAATTAACAAAGAAAAAAGTAAAAGGATTCAACGGACAAACGAAGTCAATTCCACGGTATGAGTCATTCCGCCAAGTTCCCTTTCATTTTGTAAACATTTTTATGATAATGTTCTTTAGGAGTAATAAATAGAAGCTTTAGTCCCCAATTATTTCATTTAAAAGATATAATGTTCTTTTGCTAATCTTAAGGCAAAACCCCCAAAACCCCTTGAACGAGCATAGCTGAAAACCCAAAGAAGAAGAGAAGAGAAGAGCAAGATGGATCTTAATGGGTTAGCGATGGATGTTGATGGGGACAATTTGGGCACTTGTTTAGCTAGTTTCGTTGATGATGGTACAGTTGAGAGTCACAGATACTTTCTTGCTCGCAGAACCATACTCGAAATGCTTAAAGATCGTGGCTTTGCAATACCCAATTCAGAAATCGACACTACTCTTCAAGAATTCAGAGAAAAATATGGTCAAACACCTGATGTTGAGCGCCTAAGAGTTTCCGCAATGCACAGGAATGACCTAACCAATAAGGTCAGTTACCCCTTTTTGAAATCAGAGTTAATTTTTATCTAAATTTGAAATCTTTTGTGAAATGATTAAGCTTGTTATGTTTGGTTGATTACTTCAAAGCAAGTTTCTCCTATCTGCGTATGTCTCGTTTGCCAAAGCTACTTGGCACCTGTGCTGGTGGGAGGGAGATGGTGCCCGGTGTATTAGTCGAGGTTTAGGAAAGCTGGCCTGGGTACCCACAAAGTAATAATATCTTGAAAGCAAGCTGCATTTGTGGTTGGGTGGTTTTGTTGGGGAAATGTCCTTTTCTGTTCTTGGTTATATGGATGATAATAGATGATATTGGGAGAAGCTTCTTTTAACTTGTACTTTCTCTCCAAGTTTTGTGACATTGTTCCTATATGGTGGATTAAATCTCTTCTTAACATTCTTTTTAAGAATGATTTTATTAACATTCTATTAAGAGAGATTTTGATTCATGGTACTTTCTCTATAGTTTCTGAATATGTCAATTTGTTTTCAAATTGAGGAACCGATGTTCAAATCCACACACCGAGTATTAGATGCTTTCATTCACATACCTGAAGTCAGGAACCCCATCATTCTCTTTTCCGTCGGAGGGAGTATTTAATTGGATGTCTAACCCTTTAGTGAGGAAGTGAAATTGAGATTAGAGCTGGATTCGAAACAATTCAAGAGTTTTTAATGGAAAAATGTTCATCGTACTACGTGGTTTGAGCTGTTTCATGAAATGACTGATCTACTGGTGTATATCTAGAGATTACATCTATTCTAAAAGGCCAAATATATAGACGGCACCTTAAAGTATTGTAAAAAAGGCATATGCATGAGCTGGATTGGGAAATTTTCAGAAGGCATATGCAGGATAGGGAAAAAGATAATCTTCTTAACTTGCTGGCCAGACTGGGGAGCTACACAATCCATGAGCAGGAAGTAGACACTATCAGATGGGGGAAAAAACAGATGGCCAATAATCAGTCAGGATAGGATACTTATCTCTCTGTGCTCAGAATCAAATGGTAGATAATTGTCCTTAGAAGCTTATATGGAGAACTAAACTTCCACCCAAGGTCATTTATTTCACCTGGACAGTTCTGAAGGAGAGATGCCTTACTCAGAATAATTTGATGAAAAGGAAAATTCAGCTATCCAACAGATGTTATATGTGTAAAAAGAGAAGCTGAAATTCCTGCCCATCATTTTCTACATTGTGAAGTTGCCTTTGATTTTTGGAGCATGTTTATGTGCATTTCTGGCCTCAAATGGGTCACTCCTAAATCAGTAAGGGAAGCATACAGGTCTTGTTGTTTGTGGAAAGTTGATAAATCCATCACGAATATCTGGAGAATGATTCCTGTTTGCATTTTTTGGAGTATTTGGTTACAAAGGAATATGAGATGTTTTGATGGGGTCTCAACTCCCATAGATTCTTTAAAGGCTAAATGTATTGCTAGTTTATTTTTCTTTTCTAGGTTGTCCTCAGTAAATAGTCCTGGGTAACTGCTGAACTTCAGTAGCTCTGGCTTTGTCAGTTTTCCTATAGAAGCCAGTTTTTTTTTTTGTTAGCTTCAATGACACATCTTGTAACCAATGCATCTTCTTAATGCTTTTCTTAAAAATGAAAATCACTTCATCGAAAGAAAAAAGGTTGACGACAATTTTCATTTAGATACTTTAACTATGCCCTTTACCTATTAAGCACTCCAAGTTCAATCAATATGTACCTATTAAAAACATAGCTCTGAAGTGACAAATAGCTTGAGTTTCACTGGGAAGAAGTGTGTGGGTGTTTTTCTTATGCTAACATTGAAGTCTTTTTCTGAGAAGGCTAACATGGAGGCCTTTAATCGTAAAAGAAAACCCTTCTCCTTCGTATCTCCCATTCTCAATTGAATTATCCCCCAGCTTTTTCACCTTCATCTTCTGCCTCCTTCCCGCGCTCGGTCTCCAATCCTCTTTAACCAATAAATCCATAAAGCTCATCATCAGTTACCTCTTCACATGGGCTTTAAATCGAACTTTGCTTTCACAAATGAACACTATGCTTGTTCGCTGTGAAGATGGATTGGAGATTACAATTTGTTTACTTTAATGGTAGAGACGTGAGGCCCACTTATGGGATCACACTAGGTATGTTGTTGCAATGGTAGAGACGTGAGAGAGAGAAGGAAAGAGATCTGAATGGTGCTCTTGTATTCTCTTGCAGTGATGAAAAGTAAACCGAATGCTGATTGACTATAAATTTAATCCAAATCACTAAAGCTTCATAAACAACTCTGATGTTGTTCGGTGGTTGTCTTTTTTATAAGCTTCAACTCTTATTTTACTTTGTTCTTCTCTGTATTATTTATTTATGTAAAAGGAACCTTAGCTTAGTTAGTGCGGATGTTATCTTTTCTTTTTTGGTTGAAGAAAGTAGATGAATGGAACTAGGAAAGAAGACAAATGGGCAGGGGTGGGGTTGAACCGTTGAAGAAGACGAACTAGCTTGAGGACAGTTGAGGTGGTGGGGGGACAGTTTCTGAAAATAAATTTTCTATTTTTCTTAGTCGTCCTTCCATTCTTTCATTATTCATGTCACACGCGAGTGAATCTGACACATTTTGTGTCTTTTGCTGATTGTGACTTAAGTGTTTAATTTTGCACACATTAGCTGAAGTGCTAGTGTTAAGTCGGTGAAGATCTCGGTTAAAGTGTCTAGATGAAAATTGGTGGCAACTTTAAGGGGCTATCTATGTGTTTTTCTTCTAAAAATATGTTCAAATCTTGGATATAAAAGGGTGGAATGTGAAGATGAAACTTGCAACTTTTGTAGATGATTAACATGTTCTGTCAGCGCGTTGAGTCCGCCTAGCTAGTAGTATTGATGCCTACTACTTCTCTTTTCGATGCCTTACTTTCACTGTGTCACTTTTTTTGACAAATCTTTCAATGTGTCACTTTATATGTTAGAAACAATACTTCGGTGATAATTAGAAGCACTTCCTAAAATAAAGCTTGATTGACAACTTTTTATGACTAGTATTTTCATTAAGAAACTTATGGATGAACTCTAGAGAGCATAATGTTTGAAATTCTAGGATACTAGTGAGGGTACTGTGTCTGATAAAGGTGATTGCACTACAAGATGGTTAAGCCAATTCTTGTAGTGGGGTATGAACTTTGATGTAGGGAAAACTGAGATGTAGAACGATGCTTTACTTTTTTGCATTAAGCATGGAAAAGAAATTCTAAAATGTATGGTATTGAGATTTTTGCATAGTCTTTTGAGAGGTTGTTTGCACTTTGCACAGCTCATTTCTGAGCTCCATATCCAAATTTCTCCTTTTGGGTTCATGTATCTTCAAATTTATTGTTGATCAGTGCTAGAAGCGCATCAATTCTGTTATGTCTATTCGATCTTATGTGAAGAGAATGCGTTCTACGTATCCATAAGTCTTTTTATGGAAATTTGGAGGCTTGTCTGGGTTCAATAAAACATATGGAAACTCAAATCATCAAAATTTAAGAAGCCAAAAAAGTCGTCGTTGGCTTAACTGGGTAGATGCCTAAGCATTTTGGAAGATGGTCTCTGATGAAGGACATGCATGTGCCTTATAGATTTATTAACGTCTTATATATTTGAACTGGTCGCAGGTTTTGGTCATCTTCTGTGGGCCAAATGCCGTGAAAGTGAATGTCATCCGCAGCATTTTAACTCAAATAATGAACAAGGAATCTTTGAGTCGGCTGATATTGGTCATTCAAAATCAAATGACTAATCCAGCTATGAAAGCTGTGGAGCTTTTCTCATTTAAAGCTGAAATTTTCCAGGTAAATTATGTGTTTCTTGTTGATGTTTTTGGTGAACAGTTCAAGTACAGGGAATAAAACAGGGTACTTAATTACTTATTAGGTTATTAGTAAGATGTGTTCTGCATTTGTTTTAAATATGCCTGCCAAGTGAGGCTAGATCTCAGAATGAATAATGATTTGTTATCATTGGCATTTACCTTAGAATGTAGAAAGAAAATCCTGCTAGGTGTATGTTCAAAATGGCTTTCCCCATTTGAAGTCTCTTTTAGTTGCTTGGATTATTTAAAAGTTGTTCTTCTTGATGAAGAATGTTGGATTCTTAAAACTAACGAAAACGCATATGAAACATAAAGCATTTCCGATGTTCTGTGGACTTCCAAATGTTTCTAATGTCACCTGTGAAATAAGGAAAAAATTGAAAATTTCTTCCTTGTCTGGCTTAGAAGGAGCTACATTTACTTGGTTATTTGCTCCTGTTATTTATTTTTGCCAAGACAATTCCCAGTCTCCATTTTTCCATCTGATGAAGGTTCTGTTGTATTTGATCAAAGTTAATTTTCCTTTGCTTATTAATAGTAGGAAATGCCTAAAAATGCTTTACTTCAGGAATATAAGTGAATTTTATGCAAGCAATACCGTTACGTCTCAGAAACATACTAAGTGTCTGGCTCCTATTCCTCTTTCAGATCACAGATTTACTTGTCAACATCACAAAACATGTTTTGAAGCCAAGGCATGAGTTGTTGACCGACACTGAGAAGGAGAAGCTGTTGAAGAAGTACAACTTGGAAGAGAAGCAGGTTTGCCTTTGACAGCCTTTGAATTTGCAGAAACATGCTTGTATATCAGTATGTACAGTATAACTGTATACTCCTTAGTGCATCTTTTTAACCTCAGTTTTCTGTAAAGCTTTATAGCTTCCTACTTGAGTTTAGCCAGTAAAAAGATTCTATCGGTTTTTTTCTGAGAGCTTCACTCAAAAAAGGACTTGCTGTTAAATTACCGAAAGGCAAATATCATTTTTCCTATACTAATCGTTAATCACACAATCAAAGATGAATTGTTGAGAAAACTTGAATCTCCATTTCCTACTCTCAGAGAGAACTGTATAGAGAAAGTATACAGAACTTGTCACTCAAGAAATCTAATCTACTAATTCAGCTGAATCACCTATATATACATTCTCCAACTAATCTAATTACACAATGAAAAATATCTTCTAACTGACACGTTTAATCTAACAGTCAAGTCAGCCATTAGGCTTAACTGACTAACTGTAGCTCAACTAACTAACAGTCACAGCACAGCTGACTTGTTCCACTAGCTTGTTCCAACTCAACTGTTTGCAATCTCTTTGTTATGTTCTCTAATAGCCCCCTTCAAGCTTGGAGATATGAAGATGTTCTTCATCCCAAGCTTGGATATGAGATGAGAATGTTGATGTCTGCTCAGACCCTTAGTGAGAATATCAGCAGGCTGCTTAGATGAGCATAAGTAGTGTATGATCACAAGACCCTTCAATACTTCCTCTCTAATAAAATGACAATCAATGTCAATATGCTTTGTTCTTTCATGGAACGCTGGATTAGCAGCAAGCAATTTGGATAGCTGCTTTGGTATCACAATGGAGAGGACCAGGTAGGGCCAAAGGTATGTCCAGTGTGTTGAACAAACCAATGATCCAGGTAATTTCTGCAATAGTGGAGGCAAGACTCCTATACTCTGCCTCAGCTGAACTTCTGGAAACTGTTTCTTAGATTTCCATGAGATTGGTGAATTTCCATACTTGACCAAGTAACTAGTGATTGACCTCCTAGTGTTAACACAAGATCCCAGTCTTCATCACAATAAGCTTGTAGAGAACCTGTGGATTTTGCTGCCAATAACACTCCAAGTCCTGGTGATTGCTTAACGCACTTCACTACCCTAATGGTAGCATTCATGTGAGAAGTGTTAGGAGCCTGCATGAACTGACTCAAGCTCTGAACTGCATAAGATATATCTGGCCTGGTGAGAGTGAAATACAACAACCTTCCAATCAAATGTGGTCAGAGTAGCTGTTGCCATCTAGGCTTCACAGTTGATAAAAGACAGTCCCTTTTGTCCCCAGCGGGATGGTTGAGACGTTGAGTGGTTTTCACAGTTAGGCAGGATCCCAGATACTATGGCATTTTGAGGCAAGATCTAGAACTCTTTTGCATATAGTGTCGTCTTAAAGGAGGTTAATAACAGGAGCCTTCTAATACTTATCTTTTCAGGAAAAGATTGGTAATTTAATGTAGTAGACCAGTGTTGGTGAGTTCTCTGCATTACTTCTAAAAAATGTTTTATGTTCGTCATTATCCCTTTACTGTGAGAGTGAAATGACTTAAATGCTGTTCTAAAACTTTTAGTTTAGGTACTTATAGATTGCTGCCTTTTTTTATTTAATGAATGGGAAGCATTACTTGCCCCGTCTCTCTCACACTACTTATCAGAATCAATATCTAGGACCTTACTTGTAGAGACAGGTTTCCGCGTTCATCTTATGCTGATCATTCTCTCCAGCAGAAATCCGTAGTTCATAAGGCTATATATGCACTTCAATCTACCACTCTTTCTTCATAAGGCTATATATGCACTTCAATCTACCACTCTTTCTTCAAACATTATCAATACAGTTTCATTTTGTCTGAGTGTTATTGTATTGATGTTTTCCAGCTGCCGCGGATGTCCCAGAAGGATGCAATTGCTCGGTACTATGGACTTGAGAAGGGGCAGGTAGTGAAGGTCACGTACAGCAGTGAAATCATCGAGACACATGTTACTTATCGGTGTGTCTGGTGATGCAACTATGTAAATCTATCCTATGTAGAAGTGTTATTATCCTATGCAGCAAGCAGCCTAGCTAACTTACCATATCTTGTTGTGTTAACAACATGCTATTTGAACTTTCTCCTGAACTCCCTCTTCCTCAACCCCTGGGGTTCCTCCCTTCTCAACCTTAGTTCAAATGAAGAGCTTGTAGGTAGTATTTTAGTATATTGTTGCTGCCAAGATTGTCTTTACTTACTATTAAATTTTAATTTAATTTTAATTTTAATTAATAAAAGAAAAGATTGAACAAACAAGTTGAGGAGCCAGTTTTTTTTTTCATTAAGAGGATTCGAAGATATAAAGAAATAAATACACGAAGTAATTGATTAAGGTAATTCAACATCTAACCATACAACTATTAGTGCTTGATTTCATTTTATTATCAATACAAATTTCCAACTTTGCCAATCCTCATGTAAATTGGGTAAGTCACTTTTTTCTCACTCTTTCCATCTTCATTCCAAGCACTTGTGAATTTGTCAACAAAATCTTCACTTAACAACTCAACACCCTTTTCTTTTGTAGTTTGATAAGCTGACCATGACTTTAAGTATGTAAAATAAGAATCCAAGTCCATAACTTTCTCAATCTTGAACTCAAATGGTCCATTATGATCACAACCATCTACAGCCTCAAATGGAAAATCAATAGTTTTGTACTTTTCATCCACCACTTTTCTTGGAGATTCCCATTAAGGTCCAGAAACTATGTCAAATTTCTCAAATATTGTATCCACTGAGTTGTTAACTTGTGGCATAGTGTAACACCATGCTGGATATTCTTTATACCCTTTCTTAAGTACTTCCACTATTTCAATTATGTACCTGACTTTGTTGTCACACACTTTAAGAAAGAAAGAAGGAAAAAGACTTTTGGTACTTGTGGTGTTAAACTTATCGCGACATATATGTGGCTATAATGCCATGAAGGATGACGTTAAAAAATAAAGTATTTCCAAATATAGAAGGGTGACATTCTATCTCACAAAAACTAATAAGAAAATAGTGTCACAAAAACAGGAAGAAAAGTAGTATACATTGCAATGTTTAACCATTTTCCAATAAAACATAGTAATAACATAAGCAAATGACAATTTTTTAGTTGTGCCACAATAACACACGAAGAAGTTAATGAGATTGAGCCATATGAGAGGAGAAAGAGAGACTTACAGATTTAGCAGCCTGGCCACTACCAGTGCCAACATCCCAAACAAGATCATGACAAGGTGTCTATGGAGTTATGAAATTGAACAACTCTTCAGGGTAACTTGGCCTAACCTTTGAGTACATTAGTGCTTGCTTAATGTACAATTCTGCCATTCTTTTTTAGTCTCTCTTTTTTTTAACTCTCTGATATGATGAAGATTTGACCTTATTGTTCCCTTTTATATATGCTGAGCATGTGGGAAGGACAAAAAGAATTCCCATGTTGTTGTGTATTGCTCTTTGCATTTAATTAGTGGACTGGAGTACTATTGTACCAACCCAACCACTTAATACTTAATTTGGACTAAATTGTTCAATTTTATGTTTGAAAACTTTGTACAAGTCATATTGACCATTTAGGACTTGTTTGGGTGGTTTTGATTGAGAAGTAAAACTAGATTCGGAAACTTTATTTGTTGCTTGTAAAGTGAGATTTTTCTATTAAAAATGTTGTTCTTCTTTGTTCATTTAGAAATTCTAGAATGAAATCAAATTAAAGATCTATAATTTTTCATGCAAGTAGAAGCTTGCATCCGGCATTTTGTGTAACAAGAAGGTACCAGTCAAGAACTCCTAGGTTCATAAAATGGAAGTGGCGAAAATTGAGGATGTTGAGATGGATGTATGGGTATTCTTGGAGCGATAGGGTAAAGGAATCAAGATATTCGAGACAAAGTAGGAGTGACCTTCGTGGTGGACAAGACGAGGGAAGGGAGACTGAGATGATTTAAGCATGTGAAGAGGAGATGTGTGGATGCCGTTGTGTGAAGGTGTGAGAGGTTGGATATGGTGGGATCGAGGAGAGGCAGAGATAAGCGGAAGAAGTATTGAAGAGAAGTGATTAGACATGATATGACACATCTACAACTTTCCAAGAATATGACCTTAGATATGAGAATATGGAGGTCACGGATAAGGGTAGAAGGTTAGTAGGTAGTTAAGAGTTGTCTTATTACTAGCCTACTCATATATTTGGCTTAGTGGTAGTATAGATCATCGTGGTGATCGTAGTATTAACCTATTTATGTAGTCTTTGACTTTTGGTATTTGATATCACCTATTGATCATGTGTTTAGATAATCGCACCTTTGTTGTTGTTGTTGTTATGGTTCCTTCATATATGTTCCGTACTGCTTTGCTATTAGTTGTCATGCTTTTCTCCACTACCATTTTTTTTAATTACTGTTTTAATTTGCTTCAGCCGAGGGTCTTTTGGAAACAACCTCTCTACCTCATAAATGTAGTAGTAAGGTCTTTTGGACTAGATATGATGTTGTTGTTGAATGATGCATGCAAAGGGGAAGAGTAGTCATTTTGCAAATAGATGTATTAATTTGTACTAAGATGTTTTATTATTAAAAGATACATTACATAACAACTAAGAGAAACATACAAAATAAATGGATGATCAAGTGCACATAACTAATTGTATTGATTACACTTTCAATCCAAATTTCCAACTTTGCCAATCCTCAAGTAAATTGGATGTGTCACTTTTTTCTCACTCTTTCCATCTTCATTCCAAGCACTTGTGAATTTTTCAACAACATCTTCACTTAACAACTCAACACCCTTTTCTTTTGCAGTTTGATAAGCTGACCATGACTTCAAGTATGTAAAATAAGAATCCAAGTCCATAACTTTCTCAATCTTGAACTCAAATGGTCCATTATGATCACAACCATCTATAGCCTCAAATGGAAAATCAATTGTTTTGTACTTTTGATCAACCAATTTTCTTGGAGATTCCCAATAAGGTCCAGTATCACTAGTGTAAAATTTATCAAATATTGCATCTACTGAGCTGTTTATTTCAGGTGTAGTGTAACACCATGCTGCTATTACTCCATTTGGTTTCTTGAGTAACCATTTAACATGTTCATAAAAAGTTGGAAGATCAAACCAATGCATTGCTTGAGCAATTGTTACCAAATCTACACTTGATTCTGCTCCTATTTTGGTTTCGATTTCGGATTTTGACATCTTAGGAGAGGTACATATGTATCGAACATTCGGAACTTTTGCTGCAAATTCAAGCTGCTTTGGACTTGTGTCTGTAGCTATCACATTCTTGTAAAGCTTAGCCAACTGAGGAACACAACATTTTTGGAGCAATTTAGGACAAAAAAACAAGTTTATGAACACTAAGGGAGGAATGTTATTGAACTCTTTCTCAAGTACTTTCTCTGTTTCAATTTATGTAGCGGAGTTTGAGTTCATTTACGTTATGCCAGCCTAAAATGAACAGAAGTTCTAAATATAGTTCTATTTAGAACGGACTAATAAGAAAATCGTGTCATATAAAGTGGAACGGGGTGCTAGATTTCTTGTTTTCCCAGATGGACTATTTGGGGGAAAAAAACATTATGTCACTATCTAAAGAAACAGAGGACTTTACTGTTTCCTATGCAACTATATATTATACCCACTCCGTTTAAAAATGAATGATTTATTTGTTTTTTAGTTTGTTTAAAAAAGAACGATAAATTTCTTCTTTGACAACACTTTAATTTCAGTTTTCCACATGATATGTTTAAGACCATAAAATTAAAGCATATTTTGATACATTTAATATAATTTTTAAATTCTGTATCAAATCAAACTAAGTCATTCTTTTTTTAAAAAAAAAAAATACTCATAATTCTAGCCCATGAAAGATCCGTCAATTGAACACTCTTACGCCTGAAAATTACATTCTACATATATATCTTCAGGGTAGAGTCAGAATATTCACCAATAAAAGAATAAACATGTAGCTTTTTTTTTACCTATCTGTACAGTTTAATTTTCCAATTTTAACCCTCCTTACTAGGTTAGATATTACTTTTTGTAGTTAAAAAAAATATCCTTAACGAAATTTTTGATTGCGCGGAGAAATAGAAACTTACAGATTGAGCAGCCTGGCCACTACCAGTACCAACATCCCAAACAAGATGATGAGAAGGTGTTTTAGAAGCAATGAAATTGAACAATTCTTGAGGGTAACTTGGCCTACCCTTTGAGTATTGTTGTGCTTGCTTAATGAACAAATTTGCCATTCTTTTTTTTTTTAGTTAATGATGAACAACATTTATTTTAAATCATTCATCCCTTTAATATATGCTTAGCTCAAGTAGAAAGAAGAAGAAAAATAGCATTTTGCTTGGTGTTGCGTGATGCTTTTTGCCTTTGATCGGTGGCTTTGACCAAAACACCGATATTTAAATTTAGAATTAAGTTAAAGTTAACCATTTTTGTTTTTTTTAGGTTATTGCTTTCATTATGATTTATTTTATATTTTATGTTTGAACATCTATAATTAGTATACTTTTAAGTATTGTGTTTACAGTTTTACTTCTGATTTATACATTAAAAAGTATATTTAAGAGGTCCAAACTTATTACTTCTTCTTCTCTCTGTTTATATATATAATTATAATTATATTATTAATTATTGATGTAACCAAATGAAAAAAATCAAATTAAAAAAGGTTTATTTTAATTCGAATTGCATTATAACTTTTTTTATATATATAAAACCAAACGCTTCATACCAAAGAGATCAAAAAAATTTTAAAATAAAAATAAAAAACAAACAAAGAAGACAAACGAGTAAATGCCTTGCGGACATGAAAGGGCGTAAAAGAGGAATCTGCCTACGTCATACATGAAGTATTTATTACACTCTCCGGTTTTACTGTTATTTGTCATATTGAACTTTTTGAAAGTTAAATTGATTTATTTTCGAAGTCAACTAAGATTCCATTAATTCAACATTTTAAACAAAAAAATTAGATCTTCAAAAACTATATGAAAATACTATAAATTACAATTTTTGTATATTAATATGATGAAAAAATATATCATAAAATGTTAGTCAAAAATTTTATAGTTTGACTCTAAAAAAAGAAAATCATGACAATTAAAAGTAGACGAATGTAGTAATACAGAGAATAATCAAATTCTTTATTAGGAAACTTTCAAAAACGACAAATTTTATGCATTCTATAGCTATAATTTGCTTAATTATGAATAATAATATAAAGAGATGAGCAAGATCTTGGGAGAAAGACGAAAGAATGTATTTTTCACGAATTTTAGAGAAAAAAAATACAAATTGATTTATATCAAATTAATAAATACGTATTAAGAAGGAAAAAGCGAGTGAGATCAAAAGAGAGGAGAGAGGATTGCATTTTGCATTTATTTTGTATTTTATATTTATTTTGCATTATATTTTTTTATGTATTTTGTGTCAAATTGTATTCAAAATATATTAATTGGATACAAATATAATTGAAATGAAAATACAAGTTCTCAATGAATTTCTTCTTACGATATGAGAGAGAAAAAAACATAAAGAGACGGTACATATAGAGAGAGAAGAGAGGGGTTTACTATATTGTTTTTTTTTTTTTTTAATATTTTTAAACTATAGTTATTTTTCATACATAAATTGCTAATTTTAACAAGTTTCATATTTTTTCTTTCTTTTTATTTGCTTTGCTTTATATCTATCCAACTATTTTATTGTCACATTTTTGCTATGATGATGCTTTGAAAAATTTCTTAATGAAAACAGATTCTTTAGATTGAATATGTAAATATCCTTGTTTAGTTTAAAAGTTAAAATTATAAATCAGTCTAAAAGTCTTAATCTTGTTGGATTCAAAATCAATTAGGATGTCATACAAAAGTTTTCAATTGTAAATCATATACCGATAAATTAGACGACAGATAAAATTATACTAAAAGACATAATATTATTATATGATATGACAAATTGAGCTACATAATTAAAAAAACTAATTAAAAGCATAGCCATAAACAAAATTGTGTAAACAATTATTTAAAGAAAAATGTCTTCAATTTATAGAGTTTTAAATTTTTACCTCTAAGAAAAAAATAAATTAAATATGAAAAATATTTATATTTTCTTTAAGGAAAAGTTTGCAGTAATACTTTGATTTTTCTTTAAAAAAAGAGAGCTTAAAATATGATTAAAAAAATCAAAGTAAAACCTTAACAAACCTAGTTATCAATTTTATTGAGTCGTCTTCACCTCCTCCTCCTCGATTAATGTGTTATAGTTGAGAAGTTTTTCGATAAAATCGACATGTGTCATCAACATTCTTCGACAACAATATCGAACCAAACCTAACCGATCAAGTGCTTCGCCTTCTTCGTACCCAGCTTGGAGAATGTCAAGATATTCATCCCACTTGTATCCGATCACCTTCCCGCAAGTGAAGCATCGAACTGGGATAATCATATTCCTAAATCCTAATTAGTATCAATAAACAAACAATTAGAGCTTTAATTATGATCTTAATTTTGAATGAAAGAATTAGTCCTTAGAGCGATATGTTTCAATCCTTAATTTGGAGGCAAATTATGGGTATATATAGGATTACCGGAATAAACTAACCAAATCATAAAAGAATTAGGAAAACGTACCTAACTCAAACTGAAATATAATAATTCAAAGTTGGACTAGAAATCATAAGTTATTTAGGATTTTGGTATTTATTTAATTAATGCCCATTTAGAACCTAGTTAATATTGAAGGTGTCTTCTCACATATTTTCTTGTAGTGAAATTAAAGAGCTTTTATGTTTATGTATAAATGTTTACCTCGAAGAAAACAATTGTTTTTTATATGATTAATAATATATATTTTCTGTCTCTAATTACTTGTTCATTTTTTTTTAGTTATCCCTAATTACTTGTCCATTTTGACAAATCAAGAAAGGACAAAAAAATAATTTATTATACCCTCAATTTATTACTTTGAAAAATGTAGAACTTTTTGAAAATCTTAAGTTTTTAATTCATCCACTTCATAATTAATAGGGGTAAAATGGTAAACTCACTATATTAATTATTGTTTTCTTAATAGGTGTGTTAATTTAAAAATGGATAATTAATTAGGGACAATAGGGAGTATTATTTAAAAAAAAAAAAAAAAAAAGTAGTCAACTTTCTACTCCTACATTAAAAAGAAAAAGAATCCACGTATAAGGTGTCTTAATGGTGTGAGATATTTTGACAAAAAATGATGCGAGCATGATCAAAGTGCACAATATTACACATTAAGGTAGTTTAGTAGAGTGTATAAAAATAACGTTAAATAGTGTATATTAGTAAATATTTGTATTAGTAATGCTTGCATTAGTTATACATAGATTATTTTTTATGTATTATTTGATTTGGTGTATTAAAAATAACATGTATAGTACAAATATATGTATTTACAAAAATATCCTCCACAATCACGATGAAAAAGATGTAAAATGAGTTTTGAGGGGAAATTGTGTCTTTATAATGCTAATGCATGTATGAAATTCCTTTTGCATTACTAGTACCTAGAAATACATGGTATTAGTAATACACTCTCAAATACACAATAGAGTGTTTAGTTATACATAGCATAAAGCTAATACATGCATTAATTTTGTTAATACACTCTAGACTCATTTAGCCCAACAAAAGAAAATTTTGTGAGCCCACCAAGCATTTGAGTAGGCCTGGCACCATACTTGGCATTAAGGGTGTACAAGTCAAATCATAAAGTCAAACCGAACCAATGGACCAAATCAAACCGAAAAAAAAAATTGATTTGTGGTTTGATTTGGCGTTGAAAAAAAACCCCGACCACTCTTGATTTAGTATTAAAAGAAAAAAAGTTAAACCGAACCCAAACAAAACCGACATAATATATATATATATATATATATATATATATATAATTTTATTTTATTTATAATCTACTTTGTTAATATATTTTTAGTTA
>JAJOOO010013878.1:0-24336 GCA_029582685.1 Solanum piurae | reverse complement strand
AAAAAAAAAAAAAAAAAAAAAAAAAAAAAAAAAACTAAAATGTATTTCAAATGTCTCAAGTGTAAAAATCGCTCAAGAAAAACTCCCACGTTTCTCCAATATTCTCTTCTTGCTTTCTCGCTACTTCTCAATATTTTTCTTTTCTCTAGAAATTTTCCACCCCCCCAAAATATACCGAAAACAGTAAAGTATATATAGCAAGAGCTTAGGGTTCGATTTTGAGGGGGAAAAATGGATGAAAAACGGATTGAAAGGACCCCTTTTTGAATTCAAAAACTCCCAAAACTCTTTCACCAAATTGGAGAGACATCTTTTCTTGCAAAAATCGCCCTATTCCGGAAGAGGAAAGGGGTAGGACGCGTGCTCTGCTGCCCGTTGTACGACTCACTGGCAAAGCAAAAAAGGAGAAGACGACTAAAGCAAATTAGACGCCGTGTAGCTTCCGTCTGGTTCATGTCGGCCACTGGATTCGGGTCAGTTCGCTGGAGCGCTGGGCTGCTAGTCCACGATTCGGGTTTGATTTGAGTTTCGGCGGATTATTTCTCTAATTTTTGGGTTATGCTCATTGTATTGAGGAAGAAGACGTGAGTACAGGGGTTGGGGGTACTGTTTTGGAGTGAATTTGGACTAGGGAGAAATAAAGAATTTGGGCTTAGATGGTATTAAGTTGTTGCTGAAAGATTGGGCTGACAATTGGGAATGGGTATTGGGCTCTTGGTGAGCTGCTGAAATGAAAAAGGGGTTGCTGGAAATTATTGAATGAATGGCCCAACTTGTCTTTTAAAATAAATAGGCTAGAATTGAATTTGAGCTTTGGCCATATGAATTTAAATTATAGTCAATTGGAGATAAAAGATGTAGCCAAACTTAGTCAATTAGGATAAGCTTGGCTAGTAATTAAATAAGACAAATTGATATAATTAACTAACGAGCTTCTTAATCTTAATGAGATAAAATAATTAACTTGATTATAAAATAGTTAATTTAAAACTATAGCCATAATTTAAACTAACTAATTTAACAAAATACTTACTAAAATTAAAATCTTTTTGAGACGATTTTTGAAATAATCATAAAATATACTAATTATATACATAATTATGTAAAACATATGTATTATCTAAAAATTGTAAAAAGGTGACAAAACTATTTAAAAATAACTCAAAATGCACTTTTGAATTTTATAAAGTCAATTATTTGAAATCGTTTGGAATTTAAGAAGCTCAATGATTAATTTATGTTGTGGAGGGTCAAAATTGGGTGTCAACACCAAAAGAACAGAAACTGCAAAACTTATAGTGAGTTCCTGTTGGATTTGTTTATACCGCTTACATTTAACAGCCAGAATTTATCAAACATATGACTAATAATATCATTTCAATATATCAGCAAAAAAAGATAATCATTTTACTAACCAATAGAAGAATAAATATTAGTACTATATTATATAAAATAAGGGAATGAAGTGAGAATACAAGCAAGAGAAAGTTGATGCAACCCCACAGCAAACTTTGTCAACTGTGACTTTGCCTCAGCATTAAAAAAAAAAAAGAAGCTGCAACCCGCACTTATTTACTCCATATCTTAAGTTCTCCCGTTGCACATCTTAATATTCAGATATGCATTCAGATTCAGACGTCTTAATCTTAATGAAAACAATGAGGCCTAAATCTTTTTCATTAGTGTCTTTTTATCTAAAGGATATCTCATTTTTAGCGAAATAATACGTATTGTTTTGGAAAACACTTAAATTGAACCAAATAGTGTCAATAAACTATTACATAGCTAAATCTTAGATGTTGGTACACATCCAATTGCAAAAAGTGATGGAGTGCACTTAATAACAGAAAAATATCATTTCAATACATCAGCACAAAAAAACCATTTTACTAACCATAGAAGAATAAGTATAACTACATAAAATAAAGCAAAAAAAGTTGATACAATCAAACAAACCAATTCGTCAGCCATGGCTCCGCCTCAGCATTATAAAGTCAAAGCAGTAAACAAAAAAAAATTTGCAACCTTTGCTGCATTAATTTTTAAAAACTTATTAAAACCAGACCTGAACCGCACCCGCATAATTAAGCTTCAACCTGCATCTCTCGCATTAGTTTAAACCCACCCGACCCATCGCCATTTAAATGTTGACGGAGATCATAAGTGCTCATGACAAATTTAAAAGATCCAAAACTGCTCAGAAGTACATTAAATGGACAATTCAAAACCTACATCACACACAATGGTCCATTCTTGATGTTTTCTCTACTTGATTTTTCGAGGTCAACTTAGTAGTTAGTCACATCACACACACATTCTCTTACAAGTTGTAGTAATGGGCACAGGTTGTAAGAAAGCAAATGACAGCACAAGTTGTTCCAGTATTTAATTCATGGGGTTGGCAGCAATCTTGGGCTATGTTGCTCGGGCTCTTCAAAAATGTCATCGGGTGGGTGTTGGATTCTTCAAAAATAGTGCATTTTTGAGGATCCGACACGAGTTCAGCAACATTTTTGGAGAGTCCAAGCAACTTAGATCTTGGGAACCACATAACTCCACATAAGAAACATTCTTAATCTCATTATCAAGATCCACTTCCCATTTGAATAACATGGAGCAATTTTTCGTTTCAGAATACATAAAAACAAAGAGAAACACAATAATTTTGTCTATAATCTAACCTTTCGACATCACGTTCAGTCAATAAGATGCATTGCACTAGGTAACGACTCAAGCAAGTTACGTACTTGTCGTGATTTGGGATGTAAAAGATCACTCGCGAGGAATTCTTTAGTAACACCATTTACCTCTATGACACTACATCCAGGCTGCTTCTTTATTCCCATCTGCTCAATCAATTTCCTAACACAGTTGGCTTCCATTTCCCAACCAGCCTCCTTGTACATGTTGTATGCAAGTACGTAAGTACCATAGTCAGCTACCTTCATGTTAGACAGCTTTTTCCATGTTCTATCACCTACATCAAGATTACCATAGACCCTACAAGCACCAAGTAAAGCTCCCCACACGTTAGCATCCCCTTTCTCTATCCCTCCCATGTTCTCCTCAATGAACTTCTCAGCATCCTCTAGCTTACCAGCTCTTGCTAACAGGTCTACCACACATGCACGATGTTCAAACCTGGGTTCAACCCCATAAACACTGCCCATTCTTCCAAACAGTGAAAGACCTTTGTCAACCATATTTGCATGAGTGCAAGCAGAGAGCACAGCAACAAATGTAGTTTCATTTGGTTGATTCCCACTTGCTAACATCCTATAGAACAATTGAACGGATTTCATTGCATCTCCATTCATTGCAAAGCCTGATATGATAGCATTCCATGCTCCAGTATCCTTGTAAGTCATCTCTTCAAAGACTGATGAAGCCAACTCCATTCTCCCACATTTAGAGTACATGTCAACCAATGCAGTAGCCAATATTGGGTTCGATTCATAATTATAATGCTTAGCCAATGAATGTACCCAAAACCCTTGTGCTAAGGCACCTAGATGAGCACAAGCCGTGAGGACACTTACAAGAACAGACTCATTGGGCTTAAGGCCATATTCTTCCATCCTCCGATACAAGCAAAGAACCTCCTTAAAATCACTAGCCCGTGAATATGCTGCCATCATTGCACTCCAAGAAATCACATTTCTCTCTGGCATTTCTTCAAACAACAATCTGGCTTTTCCCACCTCCCCCATTTTCCCGTATCCATCAATCATGGTAGTAAACAAAACCACATCCCTGTCGGGAATTTCATCAAACAACATACGTGCTTTGTCCATCTCGAGATTTAGGGAATAAAATTCAATCAATGCTGCAACAATAAACCGGTCATTTTGTAATCCCAACTTCAGTGAATGGGCATGGACTGAAAACCCAAGTTGCCCAAACTCATTTAAAACCATTGAACAAGCCTTTATCAATGGTGGAATGGTATAATTATTCACAATAAGTTTATCTCTCAGCATGTCTTTGTAGCATATAATTGCTGGTATCGGCATTTCTGATTGCATGTATCCTCTGATCATGGTATTGTACAAAAAAGTACTTTGGTAGCCAAGATTTTGAAACACAATAAGCGAATAGTTGAAGAAAGAAGGAATCCTTGAATTCACGGCAAACGATAGAAGGGGAGCAATGGCTGATGGGGTTTCAGGGAGGTAGAGTTTGAGGAGTTGACAATGGAGCTCTTTTAGATGGTTGAGAGTTTTGCACTTTCGCATTAAGGGCGTCAGGGAAGAATGAGTTTCGCTAACTGCTTTTAGAATCATCTAGAATGTTAAAAATGGCATATCATTCTTTCCATTCCTCATATCAGGAAACAAGTCCAATGACTTCCCAATACATGATCCGTCCTTTCAAACCAGCTCGGAATTTCATATGACATAGCTATCTTTTAAATATTGACTTGTCTAAGGTTTCTTGTAGCAATACTTCAAAAGATTCTCTAGTACATGTTTACCAATTTCTGATCCTAAATTATCTTCGTTTTGGCTGATAATGATTAATCATACTAGTATATCCTAACTGCAAGTGTAGTACAAGTTCTTGTAACGAAAGTTGGCTGATTTGTCTACACATCTTTGCAAATGTAGCTAACTCGACCTGGAACTGAAAAGCAATAAGCCAACAAGATCAGTAAATGATTAACCACAATTCTAAACACAGATAAACAATAACATCCACGCTTTAGAAGCAACATTTTCCAAGAGTATTGCAGTATCCAATAAAGCCAGTCGAATTTCCCAAAATTGGTAATTAAACCATCTACAATTAAGTAATACCTTGTTCACCTTGAAACAAAGGAACTAATAACAGAAATATGTTTTCGTGTTCTAAAACTCATTTAGGCATTTTAGCAAACACCTGACATACATTTACAACAACAGACTTTCAACAGCATTAAATTAGTAACTAATGACTCCTTAGTTATGATTGTTTGGCACACGGGATGGGATAAGCAAGAATATCCCATGTGATTATTGTAATCCCACCATTTTAGTACAAATGCTGAGATAAAATAATCCCGAATTAGCTAATGCATCAAACCAAATATGAAATAAAATTAATTTCAAATTTTATCCCGTGATTATTGTTCTTAGGGATTATTATTCTTATCTCACGTACCAAACATTTCTTCATCATACAAAAACACAATAACAGAAACCCAGCAAAATGTATTGCAAAAAAGCAAGAAATAGAGGATTTTATACACACCTATTGATAGGCTTGCCTAATTTTCTTCAATGCGCACATCAAATTATGTCAGTTCATTATGATTAAATGATGAACAGAAAGTAAGAATTTACAACTTCACATTAATTAATCATGACTTAGAGGTGTTAAATTCTTTGATTCCGTCCCTAAAGCTAGCTCCTACTCATCCTCGTTATCCTATAGATCAAAGTACATTGAGTTGATAAGGAATGGACAGGTTATTACTGACTTGCCCAAAAGCTATTTGGGCTGAAATGAGTTAAAATAGGTCATAGTTTATTCCACACAATTCTTACTCTCTTATATATATACATATCAATCCTATTTAGGTTGAAATGTGTTGTGCGGAATTGGATTGAGCATGTCAATAGCATATTTAAACGAATTGGGCGGGTTAAATTTGATTGTGACACTCCTATTAAAGTCGTGCATATTATTGTTGATGTTTTTATTATTATATTATTATTAACAATAATGGAAGAATATCAACAACTATTTTTCCAAGAAGAAGAGCAGTAGGACTGTTAAAAGACAAAATGTCCAAATAGCACAGTCAAGAGGCAAAATTCAGAAATTAGCAGCCCTTCTTCTCTTATTCAAAATTTCTAAACAAAGTGGACATGGCAAGTGGATAGTTGGGTCCCCAAAAAAGCAAAAATCATTGAGCCTCTCTATTATCTTTGTTTTGGCTGATAACGATTAATCATACCTGTATATCCTAACTGCAAGTGTCATACAAGTTCTTGTAATGAAAGTTGGCTGGTTTGTCTACACATCTTCGCAAATGTTGCTAACTCGACCTGGCACTGAAAAGCAACAAGCCAACAAGATCTGTGAATGATCAACCACAATTCAAAACACAAATAAACAATAGCGTCCATGCTTTAGAAGCAACATTTTCCAAGAGTATGCGGTATCCAATAAAGCGGATATTACAATTCACAAACTACATCAAGAAATAGCCTGTCCAACTTCCCAAAATTGGTAACTAACAACAACAACATACCCAGTGCTTCGTTCATGCGCCAATCAATTGACAGTGAAGCAGAGAAGGAAGAGTTTTGATCACCGTGGTCCAATAAGTGGGGTCTGGGGAGGGTAGAGTGTATGCAGACCTTACCACTACCTCGTGGAGGTAGAGAGGTTGTTTCTGAAAGACCCTCGGCTCAAATGCAGCAAATCCAAATACAAAGAAGAAGAAAATTGGTAACTAACCCAATCTACAATTGAGTGATACCTTGTTCACCATGAAACAAAGAAACTAAAAACAGAAAAATGTTTTCTTGTTCTAAAACTTATTTAGGCATTTTAACAAACACCTTGCATACATTTACAACAACAGACTTTCAACAAATTCAAATTAGTAACTAATGATTCCCTAGTTATCCCTAAGTAGTTGTTCGGTACACGCAATGGGATAAGCAAGAATATCCCATGGAATTATTGTATCCTACCTTCTATTATGCGATAATAATCCCACCATTTTAGTACAAATGCTGAGATAAAATAATCCCAGATTAACTGATACGTCATACTAAACATGAAATAAAGCTAATTCCAAATTTTATCCCGTGATTATTATTATTATTATCTCACGTACCAAACACCTCTTCATGCATACAAAAACATAAATTCAACAAAGTGTGTAGTAAAAAAAGCAAAGAAATAGAAACTTTATACACACCTATTGATAGGCTTGTCTGATTTTCGTCAATGCACATATCAAAATATGTCAGTTTATTATGATTAAATAATGAATCGAGAGTAAGAATTTACGATGTCATGTTAATAAATCATGACTAAAAGGTGTCAAATGAGCTGAGTTTGGCTTGATCAAAGTAGATTAAGTTCGAATTACTGACCCGCTCAAAAGCTACTTCAGTTGAAATGACTAAATTATTTTATTTTATTTATAAATTTTTAATATCTACTAAATATCCAATTAGCAGTCAAAGAGGCAAAACTCAATATTAGCAGCCCTTCTTCCTCCATTCAAAATTTCTAACCAAATTGGACTTGTCAAGTGGATAATTGGGTCCCTAAAAAAGCAAAAATACAATCATCTTCTCTTACTATATATATATATATATATATATATATATATCTACAATCACTCTTCTACTTTTTTGCAGTAAGCAAAAGCAGAAATGGAGAACAAAGCAAACATGGTGGCATCTCTTATGTCAGTGAAACAAAAATCTGGCAAGTCATTTAGTCAAATAGCTGAAGAAACTGGTCTCACAAATGTCTATGTTGCTCAGCTTTTGAGACGTCAAGCTCAGCTTAAACCTGAAACTGCTCCAACGCTGAAGGCTGCACTTCCTCTTCTATCTGATCAACAAATTCATGAAATGATGGTGGCACCTTTGAGGTCTTATGACCCGAACTTGATTCAAGACCCGACTGTTTACAGGTGACCCATTTCTTGATTTTGATTTTTTAATGTAAAGATTTGATCTTTAGACTGTTAACAGGTGACCCATTTTTTTATTTTGATTTTTTAATGTAAAGATTTGATCTTTATGGTGTATGGTAGTTGATAGGGCTAGACAAAGATGTGTAAAGAAAAATGAATCTTAGTTTAACTCAACTCCAAAAGCTAATTTATGAGGTGAGACCACCCATCCTTTCTTATTGTATGTGGTACTCTTCAACATCCCACCTTACGGCTTACGGCCAAGGCTAAATGAATCTTGTGTGTAACTCAATCCCAAAAGTTAGCTCGTAAGGGAAGTATTGCCGAAGTTCATTATTTAGCTCGTAAGGGAAGTATTGCCGAAGTTCATTATTTAGCTCGTAAGGGAAGTATTGCCGAAGTTCATATAAGGAGATCACTCATCCGTTATTATCCAATGTGGGACTCTTCAAAAAGACGTAAAGAGTGGAGTAGGAAAAATTGGAGATTATTGTTAAGTTGATCCAAGACCCACTATTTTAGAGGTGACCACTTCACCTATTTCGTGATTTTTAAAATTTATTTTTTATGTAAAGATTTGATCTTTATGGTGTTTGGTAGTTGATAGAGCTAGAGAAAGATGTGGATAGTAGAATAGGAGTTGATTCAAGACCCCAGTATTTATAGATGACCACTTCCCATTTCTTGATTTTTTATATAAAAATTTGATCGTTATGGTGTATGGTAGTAGTTGATAGAGATAGAATAAGATGTGCAATAGGAAAAACTGGAAATTCTTGATAACTTGATTCTAGAGGTGAACACTTGATCCTTTTCCAGAATTTTTGCCTGTGTTGCTGAAAAGTTTTGATCTTGTTGTGGTGTATGGTAGTTGATACAACTAGATTGAGGTTCAAAATATTGGAAATTCCTATTAACTTGATTCGACAAACCATTTTATAAAGTGGTCCACTTCATTGTGTCTTGATTGTTCATTTTCTGAAAATCTTTGATCTTGCTATAGTGTGCGGTATTTGATATAACTAGAGGAAGATGCGGGATTCATGAAATTGGAAATTCTTATGTAGAGACTGGAGGAAAGTTATGCTCCTAATTAGAAAGTAAAACATTCTTGTATAACATTTACATGTCCTGTAGCCAGAAGCGGATTGAAAATATAAGCAATGGTGCATGTGTCGAATTTTTGTGCTAGCACTATATATCTTTTCTTAGAATGTACAAAGAAACTTAAAAGATTAGTATATATGGTAATTGGTGCACCCACTGTCTTTAAACTCTAATCTGCCTTCACCAGAATCACATAAAGTATTGTTAGTGTAGATACCAGGGCACAAGAAAACACAGAAGGAACAGAATGTGGAACAGCTTCTAGCTTACCATTTTACTGTTCCTGTGAAATCCTTAGATTATTTAGGTAATAGCATATAGTAGTGCGTAAGCTGTGAAGCTGTAAGCCAGATCTATTGGGCAAAGCTTTTCGGAAAACTTTGTGTTGTTGCATTTCATACTTAATTTGATTATTGTGTTCCTTCAACAGATTGAATGAGGCTGTCATGCACTTTGGTGAGAGTATCAAGGAAATTGTTAACGAAGAATTTGGTGATGGCATGTAAGTCGCTCCACATAGCATACATATTAAATACTTGTCCTTATTTTATTGATTCAAAAAATATTGTGGTGATAGATATAATCTTTTCTTGTATGTGGATCTCTGCATGTGTTTAGAACTTTAGATTCATACTCTGGAAATGCTCTATGCCTTCAAACTTCAGGACATCCGGATCTTGTGAACCTTAATGAATTGCCTCTGATGGTTAACTACTCTGACTTGCATAAGTTTATCTCTGGTTTGTTGCAAGCATGATTCGTAAGAAGTCTTTTGATGATGAACTAGAGCATGCACAGTGTGTATAGAGTCAACAAGCCGCTATGCTATAGTGTTGTTTGATCACTGTATAAATGATCTATAGATAACAGGGGGATTATAATCCCTTCTTCATTATCTGTTGTTTGTTTAGTGCTTTTTGCTAAGGGAATTAGGAATGATATTGGTATTCCTTAGGATTAAGCCATATTACCTGCCTTCTAGCACTCACTCATCTGTCTATGCTTTCTCATTCGCAAACCCAAGCTCTCTAATCCCATCTCATCCCGATTACCCTCTTCCCGATTTTTTTAATGGTAAATAGTGGGAAAAGAAAATTCTAACTACAATTTCACAGGTAAGTGATAGTCAAGTGTAAAGTTTTTTTCCGGCTCGTCCACTATGTCTTTGTTAATCATCAACCCGATGCACTTAGTGACTTAGTTTAGTCTCATTCATTATCCTATTATAATCCTGTGATTCTATATAGTGACTTTCTCTTGTCTGGTGAATCACACAACCTCTCTGCATATTAGATTGTTTGTACAACTAGCATGAACTATTTTGTCGTGGCTGCACACATGTTGTGTACACTATACAGATTATAATTGGCTGGCACCACCACCTTCGGATCTATAAAAATAAAAAATAAAAAGAGCAGAGGAGTCTTCACATAATTCTTTTATAAAAAAAAGAGCAGAGGATATTATGAGCCATGCAAGTTTATATGTGAGTGTTTCATGCAAGTTTATGTTACTGTTAGTTGTTTTTCACTTGGCTTCCTGCACATGATATACTTGTACTGAGGTGATATGTCAGATTTTAACTTTCAACTCAATGTTTAGCATGTCAGCTATAGACTTTTTCTGCTCAGTTGATAAAATCAAAGGTGTTGATGGAAAGGATCGTGTTGTCTTGACTTTTGATGGAAAGTATCTGCCACACACTGAGCAGGTTAGTTTCCTTTTTTACATTTCATAATTGTAAAGGTTGTTCTCCAAATTATTGTCCATAAAGATGACTGACCACTAGGTCTTTGTCACAATCGCCCTTCCTTCTCCACACGCACTCCCCATCCGCTAGGTGCAACAAAATAGAGGTTTCTGACTTTTGATTTGTAAGGTCTGATATTAAAGGCTTCCGTACCCTCATGCATATTCTGTGTGAGCTAAGCAAGCTGATGCATGATTTCAACTCTGAGTGTCTTGTATTTGTATTTTAGTTAAGTAATCAGAGAGCTCGTTGCTCCAGCAATCAGTAAAATAAAAAGCTTCCTTTCACATTCTTTTCTCCTAGTTTTAGCATTTCACATCCTATCTGAGCTTTTCTACAGTTTGAACCGGTTCATATTGTGAACTGCAAGATGGTACTTACACGATATCATATATTCAAGTCGAAAATGTGGTGTAATATGTTTACATAAATCAGATATCATCAATGAAATGTAACAAAGCCAAAATAAATTTCCTATCAACTTATCTTGCAAAATAACAGTTAAAATCTTCGTGGATGAACTCAACTTTCATACAAAAGCAAGGTGTGTGGTGTAAAATATTGTAAGACTGAAGGGATAATCTGTTTAAGCAACCGTGTGGGCCTTATAAATGTGATAATTAAGGTGTGTTAATGCATGTGTGCTTATAGAATCAATTATTAATACGTCTACAACCATGGCTGTGAATTGTGATTTTTAACTAAAGTTGAACTGATCAGGAAAATAAGACAAGATCTGAACTTCCGAGTTCTTGAGCTAGGACACATGTCCTTGGTTTGTATGTGGGCTAGATGGTGGTTTCTGTGCATCTGCTGGGATATATTTCCCAACAGAACCAGAAATAAACCGTTTTCTGTTATCTTTAACGGTGGGATTTACAATGTATGGCTTTGGGATCATATGAACAGATTTTGTATGCACAAGTCACTGCTTAAAACAGTCATATCGACTCTTTTGCTTGAATTCCATAGCTTTGTTCTATAGCACAGTGAGTGATGCCAATTTGCTAATGCCTTCTTTTTTTTTGGCAGAAAACTGAGCATATGGTGTCAAGGTTGATGCGAAAGGAATAAGCATAGTTACTATAAGCATCTATGTTGCAAACTGTTGCTCTTTTTTCGCCAATAAAGTCTGATTATGTACTTGTCTTCTTTTTACACTCATCTATGTTTCAGCCTGGTTGAATAATACTCACTCGTTAGTCGAGTTTCAAAATGTCAAATCCCAAGATATGGTATTTGTATTTGTATATGTATGTTTGAGTTGCCAAGATTTGATAATGTATAAGTATGTTCTTCAGTTGCCAAGATATTTATGTTCAACAGGTATATATATATATATGTGTGTGTGTTAGATTGTAGTACTTTTACTAGGGAGAAGCAGGGCGCTAGTCTCCTCTTCTCATCTTCTCTTTACGTAGTAGTCTTGCCTCGATAGTATCTTATTCTTCATTTTTTTGTCATTATTTTACTTTTTGTCCTTTGATTGCACTTTTTTTTAGCTGAGGGTGTTGACACCCAATTTTGGACCTCCACAATATATATTAATCATCAAGCTTCTTAAATTCTAAGCGATTTAAATTAGTTAACTTTATAAAATTCAAAATATTTTTTGAGTTATTTTAAATAGTTTTGTCACTTTTTATAATTTTTAAATAATATATATGTCTTAAATAGTTGTGTATATAATTAGTGTACTTTATGAATATTCGAAATTGTCTCAAAAAGATTTTAGTTTTAGTTAAATATTTTGTCAATCGGTTAGGTTCAAGTAATGGTTTATATTTTAAATTACTAGTTTATAATTAGGTTAGTTAGTTTATCTTGTTAAGATTAAGAAGCTCGTTATTTAATTATATCAATTCGTCTTATCTAATTACTAGTCGAATTCGCTAATTAACCCAATTTGACTAATTGTTAATTAATTCTCTATTGCTTACCTTAGCCTAATCTAGCCAATCCACCCAATCCATTTTAATTGATTATTTTGGTCCTTCTTTCTTTTACCTCTTTCAGCCAACCAAATTCCCTCTCTAATCCAAGCCCACTTCCAATTATCAGCTTATATTCAACTCCTCCAGCCCAACTCCCATACAACAATTCCAAATAACCCAGGCCCAACAATACATAATACAACAATAACCCATTCTCTTCAAAAACAACAAACAACAATACGTATAACACCAAACCGACCCCACCCCTACACTGTTCTTCTTCTCCCCTGCGAGTAATGACAAGAAACCCAGAATGGGATGACGACAGTAGCGGCAAAAGCATGCATCCTCCGTCCTTGCAGCTGCGAGATGGAGACACGTAGCACCTCAAGGACGGGTGATTCGATCCCATCCGTCCGTCCCCCTTTCCTCTTCCGGAATGGGACGATTTTTCGGAGAAAAGATGTTTATCCAAAATGGTGAAAATTTATGGGGTTTGAATTTCGAATTCCTACTCGAATTCATCCATTTTCCCCCCCGTTTGGAACCCTAATTTCTCCCCTATAAATACTTTATCTTCTTCACTGTGAAAAGGGGGATCGAGAGTCAAAAGGCGTCGTTTTATTTTAGTGAACAAAAATTTTCACCTGAGCGATTCGAGCTATTCTTTGGTGGAGATTTTTTGGTCACTCTTCTTTAACACATAGGTAGGAATTGACAGAGATAAAAGAGTTGCAAATCACAAAGGTCATACAAATATACTTCAAGTATATTCTTCTCCTCGTTTCTTTCTGTTTGCTAAAAAATTTGCCGGAATCCTCGAAGTTCTCCGAAGTTGTTGGTGGGAGAATCGTTGCTCCTCCAAGCTTGCAGCTGTCCCGGTTCTGCTGCACATCTGAAGGTAACATCCATTTTGCTTTGAACTTACTTCGTTCACAAAGTGTTGCTCGTTTAACTCCCAGCCATGTGAGCAATGTATATGTTAACATTTTATCTCGAAATACTTTTCGACCCCCTGTTGGTTGTGAATCGGCGATGAAACTCTCTTAAAGAGTCCAGGGGTATTGTCTGCCCCTGTTTTCGCTAAAAGTTTGGTGTTTTCCCCCTTTTCCCGAGCTAATGTTCTCTTTGTTAGAGTCTTCTTATCTCGTTATTATCTCGATTTATGAGTTATGGGAGTTGTGGTTCAGTCTCGAAATTCAGAATCACATTCTAGAGGTGATCTCGATTTTTTTTTTTTTTTTATGAGGTGATACATTATACATATTGCCTTCTCCTCTGTGTTGCTTAGTCCGTTGTGAATCTTAGGGGTCGATTTGGTATAAGTTTCGCTGGTCTTGCTTTATTTTAATAGGTTCTAGTTTTGTATGAGTCGGGTTCATCTACATTTGTTCAGATCCTGCCTAAAAAATTGTTTTGTCATTTGCAATCGTTCCTTGAAAAAAATGTGAAATGTATTTGAAGTGGATGTTTGTCTCCTTCTTCTATTCGTCTCTATTCAGTTTGTACAACAAGCATGTTTGGTCGGCTTAAGTGATTGATTGGAAGCGTTCTAACGTCTATTACCATCCTAAGAGTAGAAAATCGCAACTTTGGTTTGGATCTTATAAGTATCTATTAGTCGTTCAATGTTCTGAAGTTTAATAATTGATTTTCTCAACATGTCGGTTGCTAGTCAAAATAGTCGTAGCTCTCTTATCTTGGTCTGAATCGGAAGATGATTGCGTCGATTTTAGCTTGTCGCCTAGCTCGGCCCTTTTATGTGGTGTCTCTGCCTAACCATGCCCCTCTCTTTACATTTCTTTATTTATTCATGCATACTTGTGCTTGTGTGCAGTATGTTGGTTTGAGAAATAAGCTCTCTTGGCTTTTGATTATCTACAATTATATCTCACTTCTCATTAAAACGTCTGGCAAAGTCCTCGCCGGTTTCTCTTCCTTTGCTTAAGAAGTTTGGGTTTGCTATTGCTTCCAACGTTCTGTCTGTTAATATGATAAGTTAGTATTATTAGATTTCATTAAATAAAGTTGACTAGACTAAAATATGTGATATTTTTATTTGCTAACTGTGCTGCACGTCTCCTTTCAATATTTTGAGCTATTATGGGTTAATAATTATGTAATCTATGTAATATAGTCTGTTCATAAGTGTACATATATTCATATATGGTGCTACTGTATAGTATAGTTTGTTTATTAACTTTGTCATTATCAATTTGGTTCACTTGGTCTTCTTTAGAGTCGTATACTTCGGTCCATTTTAAATTTCTTAAGTGGCTTACATTCTAACTGAATTCCGTCTTGTTTAAATTATATATCATCTGTCATATTATTTCGTATGCTAATTCCTTACCATTTTATTGCATGGGAAATTCGCTCGAGTTCGCTATAAACTCCCTCTTCCATCCTTTGCATTTCGTTTGGGCCACGGAGGCCCAAATTTCTTTATCTTTGAGTCAGCCGACACAAAACCGACGAACAGGCCTTATTCGGAGGCGAGACACATGCTGAAAAATAAAGATATGGGCTGAAACACAGCTTGTATACAGCAGTATACATGATATACAGGCCAAAGGACAGCATATACATGGTTGAAAATGGAATTACAGGTGTTCAGGAGATGAAATAGCATGTATACATTTAGTGTATGGGCTGGTATACAAGAAAACAGTCCAGTGTACAGCCCATATACGGCGATATACAACCAGTGTATACGCTGACTTTTGGACACGAAAATGGGCCAAAGTCCATTATTTTTAGGGGTAAATTTTAGATTTAGGGCAGGTTATCAAGATTGGAAATTTGGGTTTGGCCTAAGTTCAATATTCCTCTCCTTTACTCCTACTTTGCTTTATGTCGTATTGTTTAACTAACCATTGTTTATTTTATGGTAATTTAATTAAACCCCCAATGATAACCATTTCAATTTTATTTATTTATTTTCTATTTTTTTTTATATTTCTAATTAAAACACTTATATGTCATACTTAGCTTTAATTTTCATCATAAATCTTGTCAATACTCAAGTTATTCCCCTTTAGGAACACCCCCCCTTAGTCATATTTTCCTTAGGATAATTATATAATACTAATAATAATAATAATAATAATTTTTTAATTTTTATATTCCATACTTAGTTTTATTTTTTATTAGTCCTGTCAACATCTGAAGTTTTCCCTTTAAAAGATTCCCCTTAGTTTACCCCCTTAATAGTAAAATAAATGATAAACCAATAATAAAAAATGAGTTTTCTTGCTTAGCTAATATTAATAGTTTTCTAAAATTAGTCAAAATCATTTTGGTCAAATCGCCGGTCAACCGCGAGTTAGCGGGCATTCCGAGGGCCTAACACCTTCTCGGAATGTACATTGAACTTCGAACCTTTTTATTTTCAATTGATTTTAATCTGTTTGAGTCTTTTGAAAATTTTAATTATTTTTTCTTGATTTTTATTAAAAAATTAAGTGGCGACTCTGTTCTTTTGAAAATTCGATTTCTCTTAAATCATAAGTTTGATCGATTTTTTCGAAAACTAAGTCATTTTCCTTTTACATATATTTTTAAACAAAACAGTCACGTCTTGAGCCTACACCCTGAACGTGATCGGCACTCGAGAACCATTATTGGTCCCCAAGCGAACCATTGGCTGACCGAATACTTAGCGGAAGGTTTACTCAATCAAAATGGAAACTCCAAATGCAAAGGTTACCTCATAATGTCTCAATAACAACTTAACTCAATAAAAGTCTGGGAATACTTAAATAAACAACTCAAAGTCTCAAAAACATCAACAAGGGAAATATGGAGAGACTCCTCAACTTCTAACTATCTATGAAGCCTCTAAATACTAAGATAGGTGTCTGGACAAGACCCTCGACAACTTAACAAAGCAGGAAATTTGATTCTGAAACCCTCCGGTAAGCAAGGAGGCTCACCAAAGCTAGCTGGAGTGCAAATGGTATCAACGAAGTGCCTGTTGATGACCCTGAACACCTGTTTCTGCATCGTAAATAAGATGTAGGTCGAATGACGTACTGAAACTGAAAACATATATAGCTGAACTAATAAGACTAAAAGATATACTCACCTGAACTCAACTCCAATATGAAATAAAAATATAAGAGATGCAATATTTAAAGCTTTAAAACAGTAGATATCAACTCAAAATGTATAAAAATACAATAACATACTCTTTACTCTTATTTGAGAGATTCTCTAACCGACAACCATCACTATGAGTTATGTGATGATACAACATCTCACCCACGTTGCCAGAACTGTCCTACAACTTTCCCGGGTATAAAACACCTCAACTAAGTGGATCCACTAAGCTTTGCTTAAAACCAATAAAGAGTCGTCTAAAAAGTACGATCATTTACCCATGTTGACAACATGATTTATGAGGAATGTGAGTTGTCTGAACTCATCCTTATATCGGTGTGCAATACTACTCCCAATAATATATAAACTTATGCTCAAATGTATAAAACATTACTCTTTCTCAATTTGAGGTAATTACTCAAAAAATCCACTCAAAAGAGGTGATACTCAAAAACATCTTTGAACTCATAAACTCACTTAGAAATCAACGTTTCTCTCTTTTAAATGTAAAAGTGTTACATTTGGAAATACTTAGTTCCCTTATACTCTTTTTCAGTAACTCTTAATTCTCAAAGAGATTATGAAATTCCAACTTTCATAATTAGCAATTCATCCTTTTAAGGCTCATCCGCAATCATCCTTCGCTAGATCACGCTCAAGCTCAACTATGTAATTATGGAGTCCAATTGTAAAATCAAGGAGGATTGAAATTCAAGAAAAATTCAAGTTGGCATTTATAACCATTAACCATTGTGCTAGTTTCTCTAGATAAATGCCACCATGTTGGATGTTCCTAAAATCACAATTACTAATCAGCTACATGTAAGGTATTCTAATAAATCAAATGGCCAAGATATGGAAGAACTCATTATATGTAGCTTTCAAGAGAACAATTTAAATAGATGTAATACATAAATATATCCTTTTAACTTAGTCTCAATTGATATTTATGCCCTTAAATTTTAGTTGTGCACAAATACACACTTAAACCTGTATAAAGTTGAATAAATAGACATATACATTATTCTACTTGTTCAATTATACTTAGTGCAGTGAGTCCTCACATTGAAAATGCTTCTAATGGGTAATGGCAGTCAACAGTGTAGTGAGTTCTCCTAAAGTAAAATGTGTTCCATTCTTAAGACCTTAATGTTATTGGTACAACATTTTAGAGTTGTGTTCGTACTCATGTTGTTGGCTTATATATAAGGGGAATATCTATATCTATCTATATTACCTTAAAAACATGAACTCCTAACTTGAATGTTAAATTACTTTAATATCCCTAACTTAGGTTGTGACTTTTTTGATGAGTTGTGACTTTTCTGATAAGCTGTAACTTTTTCAAAGGGTTGTGAGTTTTCGATGAGTTGTGACTTTTTCAAAGAGTTGTGGCTTTTCCAAAGAGTTGTAACTTTTTCAATAAGTTCTGACTTTTTCAAAGGGTTGTGACTTCTCGAAAAGGTCACGACTTTTAAGATAAGACACAAAAAACACTTGTTCATACTACACTTTGTTGACTATAAATAGAGGGGTTTCCTCTCATTTTTCAACCACATTTTTTTTTAAATCTTCTACTCTTCTTCTTCTTGCATTTTAAAAAAATTCGTGTGATTTATTGTCGTTGAGTGAGTTCGAAGTTTAGCAGAATATGAGGTACCACTATTCTGATAAAGTAAATTGTTCTATCCTAAGAGGGTATATTCCTTAACCTCGAGTACTTGAGGAAAATAATTCTGATGATATAATAATCATTTTTTTGTTTAGTATATACATAAGTATGTATAATGTTCCAATATATGAAGTTAACATGATGTAGTCTAAATTCATTTATTTTTTTAAACAATTTATCTTGTGATGTAGATATATGATTCTGAATATCTTATTAAAAAATTATCAGACTTCTCAAGAGTTAGAGAATTGCCACGATTTTTTTTTGATGCTCAAGACAAAAGATAGACTTTATTTATCAATGCTACTTGTGTGATTTAGATTGTCAAGAAGTTTTCTTCAAAATAGTTATTACTATATAAACATTGCCCTTTTGTTTTACTGATTTACTATTTCTTAATATCTAAGTATTTTTTGACGAAGAAAAGTTTATATGACTTGTAATAATGCCAGTTGAATTTTGTATTAATTTAGTTTTTATTGTAGTCTAAATTCATTTGTTTTTATTAACAATTTCTCTTGTGATGTAGATATATGTTTCTGAATTTCTTTTTTCCAAAATTATTAAACTTCTCAACAGTTAAAAAATTGTCATGATTTGTTTTTTGGAAAAATTACAAAAATATACTATTTAAGACCTTAATTTACATAATATTATTTTAGTTTTTTTATTTACAACATTAATATTTTAATTACAAATATGACAATTTATTATAAAATATAAATATCTACACGATTATGTCCTATTTTATTGGTTAGTGGACTGAATTTTTAGGAGTCATATTTTATCTTTTATTTTATTTTATTTTTAGAATCTCAATCACAATTATATTTGGATACGTTCCTTTAATAAATATCTCACTTTCAAAAAATAAATAAAAATATCTCACTTTCTCTTTCTTGTTAACCTTACATGGAAGAAATACCGTTGATGCACTTTTTTTCCCCTTGGTATTAACACATTGCGGCACATTTTTCCCCCCATCTTTTTCAGTGTCATCTTTTTCAAGAAAAGGTTTGTATCTCCTTCTTCAAAATATCTCTCTTTGTTTCTTTTCAAAATCATCTCTTACAATACAAAAAAAAAAGATTTTTGCTTCTTGAATAAATCGATTATGAGTACGAAAGTTGCTTTTGATAATACTCTTTTGATGAAGGCATTACAGCCCGGTTGTTTATTCAACACCAAAAATTACAATTGTTAATTCGAAGAAGATCCGCATTATCATAGTGAATATGATTTGTATCATGTGGTCCATAAATTATCGGAATAATTTTTAAACACAAAAATATTTTAGTTTATACACTTTGGTGGCTGATTTGATACAATTATTGATGATATGTTATTTTAAATAGTGATATGTATCAAGGAATATACTTGGTGGACAATCTGGTACAATAATTGGTGATTTATTGATTTTTAACTGTGATATGTTTTAATGTATACATTTTAATGGATGATATAGTTAAAATATTGATAATTTGTTGATTTCAATTTGATGGAGGGTGTGGCTAATTTTTTGGTGATATGTTGATTTAGAACTATTAAAAAAACTTGAATTATAATCTATGGTAATGTTGATTTTAGTTATATTTTCCAACCCTAGAATGCATAACACCATAATCTAATCTAGATTATACCAACTTTTTAGTATCATGAAACTAGTTTACATGGTGTACAATGTGGTGTAACTTTGTGTCAAGTTCAAATTTTAATAACTATAACAACTGAAAATAATTGGTGGATTTGTTGGTTAAAAAATATTGGTGATTTGTTGATTAAAAGTTGCAATATGTTATAGTGTATATACTTTGATGTATGATATGACAATTTTTTTTTGGTGATATGTTGATTTAGAACAGTAAAAAAACCTTGATTTATAATTGATGGTAAGGTTGATTTTAGTTATATGTTCCAACCCTAAAATGCATAACACCATGATCTAATCAAGTATATACCAACTTTTTAGTATCATCAAACTAATTTACATGGTGTACAATGTGGTGTAATCTTTGTGTCAAGTTCAAATTTTAATAACTATAACAAATTAACAACTTAAAATAATTGGTGGATTTGTTGGTTAAAAAATAATGGTGATTTGTTGATTTAAAGTTGCAATATGTTATATGTAACAAACCCGATTTCCAATACAAACACTGAATGTAACAAACCCGATTTCCAATACACACACTGATAATTATAGTTATCTCTGAATACAAATTACAGCTGATAACACACACCAAAGTAATAACACACTAATTACGGATAGCTTAACATAGAAGAAGGTAACTAGAAGGTGATGTGATACTAGGCCATAGAAAGGGGATGAGAGGATCAGAAAGCCAAAGCTTCACATAATTTTCCATAACCTTTCTGTCTACCCCTATTCCTATTTAACCAATTGATGATTGGGCCTGGATCCCAAATAAAACTCTCTAATATTTTACTCGACCCAATAATTCCATATAAATCAGTCTCATTCACAATTCCTAACATATAGGCACGTACAAAGTCGACTTGATTCACAACAATACTCCCATCCTGAATAAGAACCTTGTCCTCAAGATTCGGGTAGAACAATATTGATATCATTACGGCAAACTTGTTAAGACCTGGATATGTGTTAAGAGTTGCTTTAACAAGTATTGTATCTTCTTTATCTTCGTGATCAATCCTTTGGAGGGAATATATCAATAGCCACTTGACTAAGGCTATATCAAATATGAGATTCTCATCAACATTTGCATATTCTGTAATTTGGAAATACATCAATACAAACTGACAGGAATTTCAATGACAATGTTGCTTCCATTTCGTTTTTAGTCAATACACTGATGTACTGGTTAATGTGGTTCATCATTGTATCCACATTATGATAAGCAACTTCAAGCTGAGACCATATAAATGTAACATAGGTCTAGAGAAAGGCATTAGCACTTGCCATTAATATACCACAAGGGGTTGGATAAAAGCAATAACCTTTTTCAAATTCAAGTTTTGCACATGCTGGATAGAACCATGAAGTAAGATTCTGAGCATTGCTCACTCCTTGGAATTCTTGATGGACAACTATACGACACATATTGCATTTTATTTTGTTATTACCATCCAAATCTTCAACCCATCTATATTTATCACATCGCTCTGTCGTCCACTTTGCAAGAACATGCTCATGTTCTTGTTCGAAGATTTCAAATAGTTGTTGGTGATCTACTTTCTGAGAATTCCAGCATCGCGCCATCCACTTTTCAATTCCAACAACAACAACAAGGAAGGATTCTCGCTGATGCACAGTTAATACGCAAATTGGTCTCTTAAGTTGCTTTATATTCACAAGAACATCTTGAGTTTGGATGTGGAACAAAATGCCACTATTCAAATTGTTTAACTTCACAAACTGCCGATGTATTCCAGGATCCCATACATGTAAAATTATACCATTTCCAACTAAATTGCTTTGAGACCCCAAACATTTAAGATCATAACCATCACATTCAACAAGTTCAGAACGCATGTCTAAGGATAAAATAATAAAGCAGCCAACATAGTTCCAGTTCCGACCATCATTAGTAACTTTGCTCATAAGTTTGGCATAATTGAAAGGGTAAGGAATAGAAGGCATCTCCTGAGCAAGCCCGAAAGGGTAAGCAAATAATTGATTCCAACGATCATCTAAAGCTTTGCAATTATCAAACATGGAAAGGTCACATGTAGTAGATACTATAGAATTAATCCAGAATGAAGGCTTGTTTGCATTTGCAATCACAAATTCTATAGGTTTGTTTCTGATGTTTACAATTTCCTCTTCATCATTCTTGTCTTCATTTTCAACATCATCACTACAACTATTTTCAATTTTGGAAGCAGAACTTACCAGATCATTAGGGGTAATGAAAAATTCAATAGGCTTACTGGACGTACAGAGAGAATTTGAATCTTTGTGCCTATCAGACGATTCACCAAACACCTTGTGCGCATTGATATTGCTTTTGCATTCTGATTGTTCACCGTTATATTACGATAAAAGTGATTTGGTTATGTTTCTCCATTGTGGATGAACATATGTGTGACTTGGGAATAGTAAACCTGACTCACCGAGGCTATCCTCACAACAATTTTGGTACTCCGTCACATATGTTACCTGTTCGAGATTAGCAAATCTCCCTCCCGTGGACTCAAATCCTTTTTGTTTAAATCGAATTCTCACTTTATCAGCAAAATGCGGCCAATCAATTATTTGATTATTCCTAAATAGCCATTGGTACCATTTCAATGCTTCACCATCAAGGTAGAACGACGCCACGTTAAGCTTCTGATCTTCCTCAATTTTATGGAAATCGAAATAATGCTCTGCTTGGACTATCCAAGCCTCCGGATTCCTGCCTCCAAACTGCCATAATTTTGCATTTGTAACTGTATTTTGGGGTTCAAAAGAGGTCACCTTTTCCCCCAAAACCTCCAGTAACATCGAACGAAATTCTGTGAGATCTTTACGGATAGAATCCTTCATTTCTCGTATTGAATCATCAATGAAATCCTTCAATACTCTATGGTCCTCCATTTGAGAGACCTCTGGAATGAAAGCACCAATGTAACAAACCCGATTTCCAATACAAACACTGAATGTAACAAACCCGATTTCCAATACAAACACTGATAATTATAGTTATCTCTGAATACAAATTACAGCTGATAACACACACCAAAGTAATAACACACTAATTACGGATAGCTTAACATAGAAGAAGGTAACTAGAAGGTGATGAGATACTAGGCCATAGAAAGGGGATGAGAGGATCAGAAAGCCAAAGCTTCACATAATTTTCCATAACCTTTCTGTCTACCCCTATTCCTATTTAACCAATTGATGATTGGGCCTGGATCCCAAATAAAACTCTCTAATATTTTACTCGACCCAATAATTCCATATAAATCAGTCTCATTCACAATTCCTAACACATAGGCACGTACAAAGTCGACTTGATTCACAACATTATAGTGTACATACTTTGATGTATGGCATGGCTAGTTTTTTGGTGATATGTTGGCTTAGAACTATAAAAGATATTAACTTATAATTGATTGTAAAGTTAATTTTAGTTATATGTTACAACCCTATAATACGTAACACCATAATCTAATAAAATATATACTAACTTTTTAGTATCATTAAACTAATTTACATGGTGTACAATATGATTTAACTTTGGTGTCAAGTTCAAATTAATCTAATTCTATTTTACCATAATGAATGTATTATACCAAATTATAACCAAGTAAATTAAAATAAATAAATTCATACATTGAAAAATAAAAAAGAACAAAGAATTTTTTCAGAAAATAAAATGGGGTAAGAAATGGGGAAAAAAAAGAAGATAAAGAGACGTGAAGAGAGAGAAATAAATTCAGAAAAAAAAGGTCGAGAGAGAAAAAGAGAACCTGTTTTGTTCAATATTTTAAGAAAAAATTTAAAAAAAAGAGAGGAGAAAAATAAGGAAATAAAAATATTGAGGGATTTATTATTGTGAGATTTGTGGAAGGTATAACAAAATGAGAGGAAATTAAGGAATGAAATTTTATTGAATATTGGAACGTGTATTGTTGTTTTATAATTTATCGATTTATTTTTTACTTGTATTGTTTTGTAAAAATTATATTGCTATGTAGGTGAAAAGTTAAATGTCACGACCCAAAAATGGACGTGATGGCACTCGTCTTATCCCACCAAGACAAGTCAGCCTAACACTCACCCATTACAATAAAATGCAAAAAAATTTCATAATTAACTCAAAATACCCCCAAAATCCGGTTGTCACGTGTACAAGCCTCTAAAGTATTACAATTGATTCAAAAGAAAAACACAAGTCTCAAATGACCTTGTTTCTAGAATAGAACGAGATCATAAATAAGAGTAAGAAGGTCTGCTGAGATCACAAACAGCTACCTCACAAATCTCCAAGATGCCTCGAAAAATAAGAGAATGGAAAGTATCACAAAATCCAGGCTCGTAACCTACAAAAAATTGTAGAAGCAAGGGGTGAGTACCAAACCACACGGTACTCAGCAAGTAAACCTCTAAACACAAGCTAAGGGGATAGAATACGGGTACTCCTTACACCCCAACCGA